>PVIC010004522.1:13691-62217 GCA_004025085.1 Thryonomys swinderianus
GCAGGGCAAAGGAAGGCAGGGGAACGGAGAGGGAGAGGAGGCTAACTCGGGGGACGTGGGCAGCTGGACCTCAGAGGAAACGGTGACTTCAGGACACGGGCTGCCTGCTTGTTTTCAATGGTTTTTATTACTTGGTTCGAACTCCCAGGGAGTAAATGTCTCTCAGGCTTATTTTGGGGACTCTAATTCTGGAAGCTTTGAGCTCCTAAGAATGCAAGAAAATACCTGCTCCTGGGCTTGGAAATGGCTGCTTAGCAGGCTGCTGAGTCCGCCGGCCCACACCCTGCAGGCAGAGCCCCAGAGGTGAAGTGCTTGCGCAGGGTCCCCCAGGGAAGGGTCAGAACCAGGACACTTTCTGACCCAACTTGCAGATCCTGGACATGTGGGGCTCCCAAGGCCCCAGCTGCCTGCAGAACTGAGTTCTGTGGTAACTTAAAGAATAAAAGCAGTTTCTCTGGAACAGGTTGGAAGTTTTGATATTAAAATAACAAATGTCTTTGGCCACGAGTCTCTAAACTTTTCATAAAGGTCAAGGCAGCTAACTTTTGGACTCCATGTGAGTCCTTTTGACTCATAGTAAACTCTTCAGCCTGCTCTACGGAAGGAAGTGTTGATAAGCTACAGAGAGGAGGAAGACAATATGATGAGGCAGCATGAGGGGCCCCCTACTCTCCAGAGGCAAAAGCGCCAGCTGTCTCAGCTGTCAGCGAACTTTCACCTCAAGAAAGGGGGAAAATGGCCGCCGCAGTGGTTTCCACTTAGCACAATTTGCCAGTGAATTCAGTGCATCCCACAACTACATATTTTTTTCTTCTCGTGGGGTTTGGTGCATTCGTGGAGGGTTGGGATGGTAATTAGTGGTGGACGGGCATTCTGCGATAAAGCATGGGAAAGTTAGAGGCTTTGCCTGAGGGAATGTGGCACGCCCTTGAAGTCAAAGGCAAATGGCCTCGCCAGAGCTCAGACTCACCCTCCTCAGGAAGATTTCACAAGAGCAGGAAGCCAGCAGCCCTGGAGTCAAGTGAAGGGGAGGCAGCTCCCGGACACACCCAGAACAGATTCTGGTCAGGCGTTCCTGGGCACACGTGCCACAGCACACCCACGCCTCTTCCACCATGACATTTGATAGGCAAGGCTGAGCGTCCGTGGGGGCCTCCTGCATGGTTAGGGGCACGGAGCGGTCTCCTTTCTAAAAATACCTCCTCCCCTTCCTGTTGTGGAGGTTGAAGTGACCACATGGAAGTTCACTCCCTTGATTTTAAGCACTGCAGTCCTAGTAGATCTGATTTAAAAGCTAAAACTGTTATGTGTGGGACAGTGATTACCCCAGCATGACACCCCTTACTGGGCATTTGTTTACGTCCTTCTCTAAATCCAAAGAGCTAGAAAGCTCACGCCTTTGTTTCTTAGGTTAGACAACTGAGGGAACAAGACTTTGCTCTGGAAAATCCAGGGGGCAACTAGACAGGGCCTGACCTCTGCCTCGGACCCCTGGCTTTTCTGGGCAGACGGTCCGTATCTTCCCCTTGCACTGTAAATGGATCCAGACTCAGGATCGTCCCAGGCCTGGTGTGCTCCGTCCTCACCTCTGTCACCACCCTCACCCCATGCGGCCACCACCCTGCTTTCCACACCCTCGCCTCCCACACGAAGGCACAGAGCTCTGTCCCGCCGCTTCAGTCACCCACACGCCGCCCTCCCACAGGGAACGTCTCCCACCACCCCTGGCTCCTTCCGGCTTCAGCCTTGCCTTGACTCGGTGACCTCCCCGGGAGAAGGCGGCTCCCTCTCCCTCTCTCTCCCTCCCTCCCTCCCTCCCTCCCTCTCTCTCTTTCTCTCTCTCACCCTTCAGAAGCCTCTGTCCTCCTGCTTCTTACAGCTTGAGTGAGTGCATGTGTAAAGTCAATCCTCATTAGTCTCAAGGTCTGTATTTAAGAATTTGCTTACCCCCTAAAATGTATTTGCAACTCTAACGTCAGTACTTGAGGCCCTACCGGGGTGATCTGATGGTGCACACAGAGCTGGGAACGTCTGAGTCACACAAAACCCATGTTCCTGACCGAGACCCAACAAGGCCCCACTGCCTTCTGCCCTTCGTTCTTATACTGTCAGGCAAGTGTCCTCTTCACAGTCACTTCAGGGCCATGTTTTTCACATTTTGTGCTTTTTGTTGGTAGTTTCACTGGCTGTTTCGATTAGCCCGTACGTGCGGTGTCCCTGAGTTCTTGAAGCCTGACACGTGCCTCACAGAGGTCAGAGTTGCTGAAGCAGGAGCTGTGCGGCTGTTGGCCATGTGTTTAGTGTCAATGAATTGATTACGTTTAAGAACGGGTCTTTAAACAGAAACACGTGTGCAGCAAGGTTATGTGCTGAGCACTCAACAAAACCAAAAGATCATAGGAAGTGAGCCCTCTTTCCCCAGAGCGCGGTCCGGTATTCGGTAGCTTGGTGTTTGTAGTGACTTTGTACACCTAGCACAAATACTGAGGACAACCTGCGTCTTTAACCCCTTTCTAGGATTGTCGTAACAAATGCCACAGATGGAGTGGCTTAAAACAACAGCACTTTATCCCCGTCCTGGAGCCCAGTAGTCTAGAATCTGCAGGAACGAGGTTCCCCCCTAGGCTCAGAAGGAGTGTTGCTGGGCTGCTTCCTCGGCTCGCAGCCGGGCCTGCCTTGGTCACGGCACGTGCATTCTGGGCTCGCGTGCTGACCAACGCACTGGATGAGGGCCCACCTGCTCCCTCACGCACAGCCTTGTCCTAGCTAATCACAGCAGAGACCTTCTTTCCAAATACCGTCACACTCTGAGTTCCCAATGGGGAGCACTACTGAACCCACTAAAATATGAGGGCTGATCAAAAACACCTGTGTGCTTAAAAGAAGCATGTATTACAATAGCAGATGCGCTGCCATTAATCCTCCTCGGAAGGCTGCCCTCACCTCACACCCACCGGCCCCACCATGCGTGCGCTCTCTGAGGCAGCCTGGGAGTCCTCCGTGTGTCGCTCGGTGTGGGAGCGCCATCAGGTGGAAGGGCGGCTCGTAGCACACTACACTGTGTCCTCGGCCTCTCGACTCACCAGGCCTGGCGCTGAGTGGCTTTTGCCTCTGCCCCAGTGTCAACAAACAGTTTGAATCAGTTCAGGCAGCACAGCGTACCTAAAGAGACCACTGGAGAGGACTTCCAGAGCTGCGTCAGGACCTGGTGGGAGCCATGACAGATGTGTTGGGGAGGGGAGTATGGAAGGGGGATTCATAGCAATGTATCTTTGCCTTAATACATTTAAATATCTTTTAATATTCATTCTTTTTATCATACTTAGTATGTGCACACAGAGACCCCTAGGTTTACCTAACTGATAATCTTTCAAACTCAGTAGAAAATTCCATGAAGCCATAAAATGGCTTACTTATGTACCCATTTTGTCCATATAATAGGAGCTCTGTAAACATTCGTTGAGGAAGAATGAATTTCAGAGCTTACTGTGTCAGAGGTCACTGTGGCAGCAAGTGTCAAAGTCACCTGGGGTCCTGGCTTCATCTCTCAGTGAGATGAGAAAGAGGCCCAGTGGGTTGGCTCCTGGCCTCAGCCCCCGCTCTGCTCCACCACCGCGGGCACCTGCTGGCATGGCGTACTCTGCTTTTAGGCAGCATTCTCCCTGTAAAAGTGCCCAAATGGGCATGGCAGGGGTGGAAGCCACCCAGCCCCATGTTAGGACAGAGGAAAGAGTCCAGGATGCACAGAGCCGGCCACCAGCCTGGCGTGATAGACACAGGCTAAGTCTGGTGTCTTCGGAGCCCTATTCCAGTAGCTTTGCCTTTGTATCTGCTCTCCTGCCAAGGCACACGATGGGAGTGTTCTGGAATTTGCCCTTCTCGGGACCCTGTTTTTCTGTCGAGAGCAATTTCTAAGAGAAGCAATCAGAGCCTGTGGCCTGCGCCCCTGCCATAGCTCGAGAAAGCCCCGGTGCCAACTCCGCGGACATTCCAAGGCCCATTTCAGGCAAGTCTATCTGACCACAGGTCACGATCCTGGCCTTTAGCTCTGAGCTGAAGTATTTTGGCATTTCTGCTTTTAAATGCACCCTTTGCTTTCGTGGAAGCTGAAACCAAGCAAGGGAGGGTGGGCCCGGGAGGCCTGGGGCACAGAGTGGGGCAGGCGGCGGGCGGGGAGGGGTCTGCTCCACAGACCTGGCTGGAGAAAAAACTGTGCTGATTGTCTCCCAGGCCAGCTGCAGAAACAAACGCCTCAGCTTGGCAGCAGATTATAAATAGCCCAGAATCTACTCCCAGCCTCTTGGAAACAAGGCTTTTTTTTTTTTCTGTGTTAAAAGAACCGAGCTCCACAGCTATCTTGGGCCCCTTACCCAGCCCTGGCCCCAGAGAGCTATGATTTATGTTTTAGCACCATGACTGGGACCAAGCATCACACAGTTCCAGTGAACAATGATTAATTCATTGCCAAGTTCAAGAAATAAGAAAAAGGAGGCATTCCTCCAGAAGGCGTCTGTGTCACTGGGCACAGACACGCTGACCCACGAGACCGGGGGCGAGCTCCTCACCCTCGGTTTCATGTGCCTCTCCATGCCTCTCTTTCATCTTGTGCAGCCTGGGGCTGCAGGCAGGAGGGCAGGCCCTGGCGGACAGCGTGGCGAGCTGGGTTGCTCCAGACTGAAGAGCCCACGGAGGCTGTGCTGCCCCGTCTGCCCTTCCATCTCCCGTGCAGGGGAATCTGCTCTGTCTTGTTTTTCAGGACTCAGGATGAAAATCAGGGCCTTCACACTGAGCTACATCCACAGCCCTCTTTAAATTTCCTGTTTTAGACTTCAAGACAGGGTCTTCCTAAGTGGCCCAGGCTGTGATCCTCCCGCTTCAGGCTCCCAGAGTGCTGGGATGTAGGCTTGCGTCGGTCCCCACAGTAAGGAAATCAGGAGTTGGGTCTCTGTGCGAATCCTAGACACCCTTGGGCCACTGGCTCCCTCGCTAGGACCCTGAGGTGGAAAGGGTCCTCAGCTACAGAGCGCGTTCTACAACCTGCCCTCATCTGACTTTCACAGTCATTCTTTTGTTTTGTTTTTCTAGAATCAAACATAATGCCCACTTGTTACAGACAAGCCCAAAGAGTTAGGAGAGCCCAAAAAGAAAAATCACACCCAAATCTCCTCACAGAAAGAGCACACTTCCTGACCTCCTTACCGGGTGTGTAAATGGGTACCATCTTACCTAAGTGGGGTCATATTAAAGAAATACAGGGAGCACTCAACTGAATAACAGAAATGTTCCACTAAGGGCTTATTTCTGTCTGTGTGGGCGGAGCTTAAGAGCCAGCAAGGACAGCAGCTCACCTGGCTAGCCCAGGGGCAGTGTGACCCCTCTGGCCGGAGGCCTGGGAGGCTTGGTTACCGCACACCGGGCCCTGCCTGCCGTGGAGCTCCACAGTGGGGGTACAGTGGAGAGGGAAGCCGAGGAACTCAGCTGCAGCTGTGGAAGCCTGGCTGAGACCCTTCCTCTCTGCCACAACACTATTTGCATCACTCAGTGGCAAATGGAGAAGCCTGTGGCTCGGTGAGTACAGAGTGACATCGTACTTTTCAGTGGACTGTTACGTATGGAACGTAATTTTTCTAAAAAGTTCTCTATGGATGGGTATGCAGTTAGTTTCTAAGCTTTCCAGAGCATAGGTGGTGCTGTAATCTGTATATATAAACTTTCTGTGAACTTAGGCTGTATCTTTTTTATTTCCTTTTGAAACAAAAGGAATTAATCATTTTGGAAAAACAGCTTTGTCCCAGTCATATAGTGGTAACGTGGTTTTTCAGAGTCTTTTATTTTTCTTTCAGGATGAACATCAAGTACATTTAAGGGAAAGAGGAACAACATATTTTTAGCTTTGAAAGTAAGACAAAGGACGCTGCTTCCTGTGGCAGTCCCATGTCCCGCTCGGTTCTGAAATGGAAGAGACTGTCAGTTTGCGAAACAGGGCCGCGGTGGGTCCTGGAGGCAGGCGTTTCCGAGTCCGGGGACAGCCCTGGAGGAAGGGAGAACGGGGAGGACGGGGAGGCCGTGCGGGACGTCGGGACCGGGAGGGAGGCGGTGCCCTAGCACCCCCAGCTCAGGGCGGAGACATCTCCAGAGGCCCAACCGGAAAAGGTGGGAAGAACTGCGCTTGGCCGGAGTCGGAGCTGTGGGGAAAGCTCGGCAGAAGAGGCCGGAAGTGGAAAGCTTCCTCCGCAGCTCACTTCCAGTTTACGCCTCAGCCTTCCCATCTGAGAAAAGATAGGAGGCTGGGAGTCTGGGGCCGGAGAATCACAAGCCCAGCCCTGCAACTGAGTGACTCAGCAAGACCCCATCTCAAAAATTAAAAGTAGGGCTGGGGCTGGGGCTGTGCGACAGAGCGCTAGCCTAGCACATGCAAGGTCCCAGCAGTGCTAAATAAACAGGTAGATAAAAGAGCCCTGAGCACCGCTTCCATTCACGCACAGGAGAGGGCCAGGTCCGGGACCAGCAGGCGGAAGGCGCTCAGCGCACATGCTCCCTCCTCTCTTAGCCCAAAGCTGGATGCCAGGCAGGCGAAATCTTCGATTTGATTTTTGAGACTCAACAAATAATTGCTGAGAAGGGGACAAATAAAAGGTAAACAGCATTCTTTTCGGTCTTCATTGAGCTTGAAAGCTGTAGGTGTTGGATGCGCTGGGTACTCCAGGCTGCCGTGCCTTTGCCATGTGTGCCCGTGTCTGGGGCAGGCTGGTCCTGGGCGGGGCCCTTTGCCACCCCGGTGGGACCCGGACCACTCGTCGCCCTCTGCGAGGGAGAGGCTGGCGTCAGGACGTCCCTTCTGTCCTGGCTCCGCCGCTCAGCTAGCATCTCAGTCTTCTCACCTGAAACACAGAACGAGAGGTCCTGCCCCGAGGAAGACGGAGCACTGTGCCCAGGCTCCAGCCGCGCCCGAGGACTGCCCCTGCACGGGGGAGCGCCCAGTGGACCCTGGGAAACAACCGAGGAGGTGTGTTCATCACCAAAGCAGCAGGAGGAAATGGGAGCCCGGCGCGGCCAGGAGCCCACGTCGCACAGAGGAAAGGTACGCACGCGGCAGGCTGCGTGGGCCAGACGCTGACTAGCCGAGCAGAGCGGCCCGCGGAGAAGGCGCGGAGGGCTCCCCGAGCCAGGGGAGAGCGAGCGGGAGGAGACGCAGAGCCGCCCACCTGGCACGGCCTGGCCCTGCGTGTGGGCACACTGGCCTGCGCTCATGCTTTCAAGGAGGGTACAAAGAGCCCCTCGGTCCCGGGAGGGGCCGCCCTGGGCAGCGGCTGCAGCAGCGCGGCTCCCTGCGGGCACGGTGCCTTCGGCGCCTCCCGCTTCGGTCATGTGTGAGAGCAGAGCCCCGCCCGCGGACCCCAGGCCCCTGCGGAGCCCCGTCTGCCGGGTCTGCCCGGCCGGAGCAGTGAGGCGGAAGCCAGTCCCTGCAGGCGCCCTCGGCCTGCTCCTGCCCGGCCCCCCAAGAGCGGCGCGGCCAGTCTCCCCGCGGCCTCGCCCTCCTGGCACCTGCGCGTCCTTGGCAGGGAGCCCCTCCCCCCGCGCCGCTGCCGACTCTGCCCGAGGGCGGCCTTGCCCCCCCACGCTCCTCAGGCATCACCGGTGCGGCCGGGTAATGAGCGTGGACAGGCTGTGACCCCGTGCCAGGCCCCGTTTCCGTTGCTGGGCTGTAGAAGTGCAAGAGACAAGAATCCCTGCCCTCGCGGGGACCGGAGATGCCAGTGGAGAAGAAAAATAACAGAAAAATAATAAACATGTATGGACAAGGAAAATAATGCCGGAGCGGCCTCTTAGGAAGCCTGGGAGATAATGAAAGCAGCCATAAAGATATGTGGGGGAAGAAACCTCCCAGCAGGGCAGCTGGCACGAGCACCTGGCCCCGGGTTCCGTGAGGTGCGAGAGGGGCACGGGGAGCCAACGTGCAGCCATGAGTTGGCCTGAAGCAGCGTCACTGGGGGGACGCATCGCGGGGGCCGCCCCCGTCAAACCGTGCCGAGTCCAGTTTTCAAATTCGTCCTGGGTGGGGGTCAGAGGGCAGGGGCCGCCGCGAAGCCGGACCTTGGCCGGAGGCTGCTCCCGCGCCGCCCGCGCAGGGCTCAGAGCGGAGGCCCGCGGTGCGGAGCGGGGCTGGGCGGCCTCGGAAGGGGCCGCGCACGGAACTGCGGGGCGGCTGAGTGCCAGGAAACGGGCTTCCCGGGAACGACTCCTGGACTTTCAGGCACAGCAAACTGGTGCTTTTTCCTGAGATGAGGAAGATAAGGAGGGAGAAGATAATGGGATAAAATTCAGGGTTCAGTTTTAGATATGTTAAATTTGAGAGGTTAAACAAGAAAATGCCACACAGTGCTCCCTAAATATTTAGTTATTATATGTTCACCCAAAATTTATTGTGTTTTTCATTCTTTTTTATTAGTACGTTTGTGGTGGGAAGTGGTAGATGTGCTTAACACACCTTAATTCTTTTTTCAGTCCCTCCCCTTCCTGCCTCTTCCCTCCCCCTTCACCTATCTCTTGATTCCTTTCTTTTTATTTTATTTTTTTGAGACAGGGTCTAGCATTGTAGTTGAGGCTGGCCCTGAGCTCACTATGTAGCCCAAGCAAACCTTGAACTCAGCAATCCTCCTGCCTCTGCCTCCCGAGGGCTGGGATGACAGGCGTGAGCATACCATGCCTGGCATTGTGGTATGCGATTACCAGGAATTGAACTCAGGACCTTGCACTTGCCAGGCAGATACTGGAACCACTGAGCTGAATCCCTGGCCCTCTTGATCCTTTCCTTTATTTTTTTCTGTGTGTTTGTAATATACAACATTTACATGAAATGTTTAATGAGATGAAAATGTCTGCTATGTTGATCCAATCACTGAAATAGTACATGGCATCCCATAAATTTGTGCAGTGAAAATAATTATTTTTTAAAAAGAAAGAAAAGAGTATATAATAGTACCCTAAAACACTTTTTAACCCTAAGAATTCTTTTAAAACATTTTTTTCAATGAGGATGGAGGAGGGGCTGCACATCCAGGAACGCGGGAGCCTCTGGAGTGTGGAAAGTCGGGGAGTGGAGCCTCCGGAGAGGGGCACACTCCCGCCCACACCCTCGCAGAGCGCGTCCGTCCCCGGCTTCCAACCCGCACCAGGGGAACGCGTCTGTGCCGTGCAGTGGGCGGCACCGCAGACACAGGGAAGCAGCCCAGGGGGAGCGGTCTGCTGGTCCCGTCACAAGCCAAGGCTTCGCAAGTGCGAATGAAAACTCCAAGTGGGAGATCGCTAGGGACTGCGATACCAGGTCAGGGGCGCAGACCGGAGGGGACAGAGAGGGTGTGAGAGGAGACAAGTCTCAGGCTGGGCTAGTCTTCAGAGAGCCGCTGAGAGGGAAGGCCCAGAAGCAGGGCAGAGGCGGGTGTGGGCTTGGGGGAGCTTTCTGCTCTTGTTTTTGAAGAGAGGAGATATTACTGCATGCAGCGTGATGCTAGAAACGAAGACAAACATGCGAGGCAGCCGGGGAGGCCTACCTCCCACCGCAGTCCGAGCCCCACCCGCCGGCAGCGCGCCCTGGCCCGCAGCGGAAGTCGAGGGCCACGCGAGACCAGCTGCTCAGCCCAGCGCCTGTGGAACGCAAGGCTTTCTGCTGAGCAGCGTGGACGTGGACACAGGAGGCTCTCTGGGCTGGTTCCACAGCGCCGCGACCAACCTTTCATGCCTGTATCGGGGGTGGGGGCTGCGAGATTTCACGCCTCCCTGAACACTGAGGCTCCACCTGTCTTGTTCTGGTCGGGACAACTGCACTGCAGCACATTGTTGTGTCCAGCGTTGGTCGCGGCCCCTCTCCCGAGTCCTCCCCGCACGCCAGGGGCTCTACTGCCCTGGGTGTGGTCTCACACCGTCCTCACAGCAGCCCGTCCTTCCCGTTCCCAGGCAAGCCAGCGAGGCCCTGGGAGGCTGGACAGCTTCCCGAGGTCACGGGGCCAGGAGGTGAACCCAGGCACTCCGATCGGGAGGCTGCTGTCTGACCAGCGTCACCCACGGCACATGACGATGGGAGGGAGACAGTCGGCTTCCCGTTCTGGATGCCTGTTCCGTTTCCCTGGAGAAACGGAGGCCGAGGCAGGTGGGTGACGCAGGACCCTGGGCACTGGGTCCAGCTGAGAGCTCAGGGCACGCGTGGGAGGTGACACAAGGCCCTGCCGGCGCCCGGGGACACGGAGGGCCCCAGGGCTCCCGCCGAGTGGTCCGGGGTGCAGGTCTGTGCCCGGTGCGGAGCAGAGCCAGCAGCTGCACCGACCCAGCCTTCCAGGACGCGGACGCCCCACAGAGCAGGCCCAGGCGCTGGCCCGGCGGGAGCTGGACATGCCGGGAAGGAGCGGGTGGAGCGGGGCCACGCTCTGCGTTCCCACAGACGGGGAGAGGAGCCCAGAGACGCAGCATGTGACACCTGGGCCGCGGGCCCAAGAGCCAGAGGATCATGGCTCCCTTTGTTCTCTGTGTAAATTCTCCAGAAAAGAAAGATTTCGGGCCGGTCTCGCCGCTGGGAGGGCCTGCCGTGGAGCACTGAGGGCCTGCCTTGTCCCTTCCAGACCGCAGGGCAGGAGACCTGCGTGCTGCGCCCGAAGTGCCGCGGGAGGCCGGGCAGAGGCGTGGCCTGCACTGGAGACTGTTTCACGCACTGAGGAAACGGAAGGGTCCCGAAGCTCTGAATTAAAAGGTTTCAGGGGCTGCATGCCAGCTTCTAACCCCTGCCTTCCCCCAACTCTTGCCTTCCATGGCCCTGTGGAGTCATGCGGCAGCCTATGGAGTCAGAGAGGGCTGGCACTGCCACATACAATGCCAAGTTACTTGGCCACGGGGAGCCTCAGTTTCCCCATCTGCAAAAAGAATCGAAGCCCCCGAGATTGTCCATCGCAGTAATGAGAAATGCACCTGGCGTCTCTGGAGGGGCTTGAGGGGCGTGGGGATGAGACTGGAAAGGAGCAAAGGAAAGTTTAAAACTGCTTTCCGTGTTCTCCGTGGTAATCTGAAGCTCTGTGGCTCCAGCTTCACAAGCCCCTCTGCAAGGACCGGACCACAGGGTGGTGCTGCCACGTACTGTGTCTAAAGTTACGTTCTGAAAAATGTTAATGGCTTTTATAAAGTGTTTGGTTTTCAGCACATGGAAGGTGGGCTTAAAATAAAAAAGTAAAATTATACTTTTAACATAAACAGAATGCAGTGAAAAATTCCTAAGATTCTTAAGGACAATAAGGGGTTCTCCGTCCCCAAGTACCTGCAAACAGATCCTGCAAACAGGCCATTCCCTTTTAGAGGTGAGCTGGCCACTGTTCCCTGCAGAAAGAGCTGCCACTTTTCATTTGGAAACCAAATCCCCTCTGTCTGTAAGCTGACAAATTCTACAGATTTCTACCCTCAAATCCTCCATAAATACACCCAGGAAAGCCATAACAATCTCAGTCCCCTTGTCTCTCTGTCTGTCTTTGTCTCTGTCTCTGTCTCTCTTTCTTTGACAGTGTACTTTAAAAATTTTGGCTAATTTATGCCTCTTACTGATATATCCTAAAAATTCTCTCTTTGAGTGGCCACCCATCCCAGGGCTGTGTGAGTCAGGGTTCCCTAATCGGTCGGGGGACTCCCTGCTGTCCTGGGACCAAAAGACTGGCGGCCCGTCCTGTGCTTGAATTTCTCTAAGGACAAGATCATTTCCTTGAGTCCCGAGACAGTGCAAACCTGCCTCTTCTACCATCATGGCTATTGAAGGTAAAGAATGAAACATTTCCTCCGTGCTGTTATCATTATAAATGACTCCGAAATTAAGTCTTACCCAAAGCTACTTAGAGGAAGTGATCAAGGTTTGAGCCTGAGTCTGTCCAACCCTCTCTGCCATGGTGAACACAGCTTCTAGGTCTCCTCAGCGCTTCTCTTCCCAGGAAAGGCTTCCGGGACTTAGATTCGTATTCCCCTACTACCTCAGCCTCTCCACTCGCTATAGGATTCAAGTTGTTACAGTCTATGTCGACAAACAGCCCCCACGTTCAGCATGCCTGTTGTCTTCTGACCGGGGCACTCTAGGAGACATCTGCCTTCTTTACTGTAAGTGCTGTTCTCGTGCTAATAAACTCAAGGTGGTCTGCACTTGGAGAGCCCCCTGTCCAGCTGGCTCCCGTGGTCATCCTAGAGAGTGCAGTGTGCCTGGCGCGCTGAGTTCTTGGGAACAGTCTGCAGCCCTCCACTGGGACAGCAGAACTCGTTTCTACCAGTTCTGGCAAGTCAAGTCTCTTTCGCCTTGGTGGCTCACAAACCTGCAGGAATGAAGAGTGAGGAACATTCACGACTCACCCTGACAGGCTTCCCTCTGGAGACGCGACAGCCAGTCTACGAGTCAGCCCCACGCCATATTGCTGATGCTGGCATGGGCCATAGTCGTTATAACCACAGCTCTGCTCCACTGAAATCTGCTCTGCCACACTCAGCGCCTTGACTGGTCTCCTTTAACTGAGCTTCCCGGGCTTGGCTCAGAGGTCAAATGCATGTGGCCAGCCTAAGACGGCCCCAGGGGTCCTTGCCTCCTGGGCTTTGTGTCTTTGTGCAGTCCCCTCCCACCTGGGGGTGGGGCCAAATGAAATAGGATTTCCAAGGGTAGGTCTAAAAGGCATTGCATCTGCTACCTGCTCTCTCGAAACCCTCACCTGGAAGCTGGCTACTATTATAAAGATATTTAAGCAGCACTGTGGAGAAGACTCCACAGAAAGGAGCTGAGGCCTCCTGCACAGCGCCCAGTGCGTGAAGGGGGTGGCTTGATAGGCACCCTGCACCCCGCTTGGACCTTCAGACGATGCAGCCTCAGCTGCCTCTTGGGTGCAGCCTCCTGGGAGACTGAGCCAGAACCACCAGGCGGAGCTGCCCCGAACACCTGATCCACAAAAGCTTGATGTAAGACAGTAAAATAAAACAATAGCTAACAGTTGTTACTTAAGAGTTGGAGAATTTATGACCGAGCAGTGAAAACTTGAGCAATTTACAGGGAGAGAGTACACCTGCCTCACGGCCAGCACCCTTAGTGCCATGGGTATTTTTATCCTCACTCCCTCTGCCCCCAGCGCCAGGAGCCTGGGAACTCTGGGAAACGGAGAACAGTGATAACTTCACTGAATGCCCCAGCAACCTTGTGCCTGAGCAGATTAGTATTCGCACTGCACGGAGAGGATGAGTCACCTGCCCCGGGTCCCGGATCTGAGCCCCGGCTCTATGACCCCCAAGCCCTTCCGCACAAAGGCTGCATTTCTCGGAGGAGGCTGCCAGCTTGGCGAATTGTCACTTCTGGGCTCCATGAGGGTGGCGTGCGGAAAGCAGAAAGGAAGAGAAGCCAGGAACTGTAATGGCCCCAGGGGAGCCAGAAATAGCGTGCTTGACACCTGTGGTCCTCTCCTCGCCACCGCCCCTCAGGCAGACATGTCCTAAGAGCCCGAGGTAATTCAAACGAGGGACAATCTGGAGCTGACAACTTCCTTATCAAAGATTTTTCTGGATTAAAGTGAAGGCATTCCAGAACTTTCCAGTTGTTCTCCCAAGAGATCCCGGGGGCTCTGACGTGGGCTGGGCTGCCTTCTTCACCTACTGGGACTCAAACCTGCTTTTTCACATGTGAGCTGCCACCCGCAGCTCTAGTCTGGGCCTGGCCCTGGGCCTCCCAGTGCTAGCTCTAGACTGGAGTCTAGACTCTTCCTTCTCTTTATTATCATTTATTGTCAGGTTTTTCTTGCAGACTGCCATAGAGGGTAGAGTGCAACATATAATAGTAAACAGTGGAAAGAGCTTTAAGGATGCATAGTGTAAAGTAACAGAGAGAGTAGAGGTTGGTTACAGATTCAGCTAGGATCAAATTCTGAGGAATCTGTCGATCACTGATGACATCATTGATGTAGGACAAATGATACAGCTTCAAGTCTCAGTTCAGTCATCAGAACACTGAGCACAGTCCTTGGGAAGAGGCATTTAACGAACCTAAAACGCACAGATCTTTCCACTGCCGAGAAACTTCCCTGCAGAAATAGTCTCACACCTGCTCAAAAGTCAGGGCACCAAAAGCTCCGTGACAACCTTGTTTATAATGCAGGATTTCAAATACCCAGCAGGAAATGTGGAGCCCCCATGAGGCGAGCTTGCCTTGTAATTGTCAAAAACAATGAAGCAAAGTAGGCATCTTGATAGCTCCTTCCCATGGGTGTCCGAGGAGGCCTGGCCGAAGCCTCCACATGCAGCCAGGCACCTGGGCACCAGGAGAGGTTCTGCGAGGACCTGGCCAGCATCGGGGCGGCACAGGCCTGGACTCCGCGCCATAGGGGAGTTGGTCTCCTGGCCCTCTGGAGCCACGTCCCCAGCGGTGGAGGCTGCCCCCCAAAGCACAACGCTGGTGGCATATTAACACAGGTGTGGCTGCTGTCCAGTGCCAGCTGTTTCCCGTTAGCCCTTTCAGATGGACTTCGCTCTGGCAACACCTTCTCCTGTGCTTATCCTGGTTATCTCCCCACCCCACTTTCACCTGTGAAATTCTGCATTCCCTCAGCCCTTTCTTGTTGGGACTCTCTCTGTATCTTTTCGTATTCAAATCCCACCGATCCTCCCACAGCCCAAGCTCTGGGAAGCTTTCCTGACCCTCCAGCCCTTCCACCTCCCTGGCTCAGAATTCCACCGAGCTACTGCCTTAGGTCAGGGAGCGTCAGAGAGCTTCCCTCTCGGTCTCCTGGGGCCTGGCATTTCTCAGGCAGCAAATGCTCCCAACTACCTGAAAAAATGGTTAATGAGTAAAGCAAAGTGGAAGGTAACTGCAGAAATAATTTCCAAGTGAATGAAGGAGTCAGGGAATGAATGGCTCTGAATTCATGAAGGACCAATTAGAACTGACTCTGGAGTCTTGTGGCCACTGGTTCCTTTGCCCCAGATAATCGAAAGCCAACAATGCGAAGATCTGTTCAATGGCTAAAAGTGTCATTTTTCTCAGAATTTCTTGACATCCCCAAAAGGAGGAAATACAGATAATCCACAAATGTATGAAACTACAGGCAACCTGACTCACAACAGAAAGACATCACTTAACATGGGACATAACTGTTCAATATACAAACCCTCACTGGCAGAGGCCGGAAGCAGAGACTCCAACACTTTTGCTACCCTACCCGACATTTAGGAAGAGGGTTGATCTGAAAACTTCTGATTCTCAAGAATGCGGACTCAGCAATTCCACTTTTAAGAGTTAATCCTAAAGGAATAATTGGCAAGAAGGCAATTTATAAGCAGGCGTGTTATTTCAGTATTGTTCGCAAGGCTGACACACAAGACACAGTCTGAGCTCTCCGTGGCTGTGTAGTTAAAGCCACACAACGGCAGAGTCAGGTCCTGCGCAGCGTGGGCAAGCACGAGGCGGGAGGCCCTCTGTGCAGACGGCCACCACATCCCTTCTCTTTAGGTGGAAGAGCAGATAAAGCACATGATCTTTTCTCTAGCTTGTGCGTGTGCGCATGTTTGTCTGCGGGTGGGAGGATTATGGGAACCTACACACTGAAACAGTGAAGCTTGTGAGAGGAGTCGTCACTTTTAATTTTGTGACTTCCGTAGTAAGCCTAAAACCATCACTGCTTGCTTTTAGAGTCGCTTGGACCTATTTCTTGAAGCAAGAGCCATCGGGGAGGGCGGGCCAGGCACTGCCACGGGCAGCCCAGGGTAGAGGCCCCGTCCTGCTGCTCCCAAACCTCTGCTCCGTCCCGACCTGAGGACCCGCCCAGCCCGCTTCCCGGGACCATGGGAGCAAAGCAGCTTCTCCAGAACAAAGCTCGAAGCCTCTCCAGCCCCTCACAAGGACGCCGGGGTGGGGGGCAGGGCTGCGGCTCAGGGGCAGCTGCACAGGGCTGGCCACGGGGCCGGCAACTTCTCCCTCAGCCTTGCTCAGCTCTGTCCCAAGGTCACACCACCTGTGCCGGCTCCCGGGGTCACCGTGCTGCTGCGCCGGCTTCGCTCCGGGCAGGGCAGGCAGAGTCCCGGGAGAACCGGAACGGGGAGAAGGGGCGCAGGAGCCGGAAAAGGAAGCAGCAGCGCAGTGCAATATTCGCTCATGTCTCGTCACTAGCAAATGCCAGGGGCTGCGTTGGTTAAACCCAGAGTCAGGGGCTTTGGGTGCGAATCTGACCCCTGTGACCCTCAGTTTTCCCGTCGGTAAAGGGGGAATAATTCCTTTGTGGTATGAACAGACTGGACAGGCAAATGCTTAATACTGTGCCTGACAGGTACTAAGACATCAAGTCATCACTGCGCTCAGACCTGCCTGGCAGGCTTTTACCTGCATCACTGGCCTGCGTCGAGCCAGCTGGCCCAGCCTGCAGGGGAACGGCTGGTACCGCTGGGACCTTCCTCAGTCAGCAAAGGACTCTGGGAGTAGCTGAGCAACAGCTGAATAGTACGTGAAGGAGGACACGAAACTCTGGCCTAATGGAGGCTGTGTCAGGGACGCTCCAGGTTGGGGGGGCTGTGGTGTGTTCCTCCAGCACGCCGAAGTTCTAACCCTCCATACCATGAGTGTGACCCTCCATGCAAACAGTGCAGGTAATCAAATCAGATGAGCCCATCAAGGTGACTGGGACTTATTAGAAGAGGAAGTTCGGATACCGGGAAGGCCACATAAAGATGGAGGAAGAGACCAGATGATATGTCTAGGACCCAAGGAACCCCAAGACGGACAGCAAACGTTCAGGCCCAGGAGAGACGCTGGACTCCCGGCGATGGTGCTGTGGGGACAGACCCTCCTGCAGGCCCGTGTGTGGAGCCTGGTCCGCTCGCTTGCTCCTCCAGGCCAACCCCTTGTGTCCACACAGTGAGGCTGACGTTGGTGATTACATCACAGCTACAGCATGAAGTGTCCCTGACACATAAACACTCAGCACACGCAGGTGGGAGATTGGTCACCTGGAGGCCATCGGAGGAAGCTCTGAGATCCACTCCAAGGTGCCTCACAAGCGTCTTCTTCTCTTTGAAGTTCTAAGCTCTTTGCACAGGAAATGAGTCATGATAGTCCCAACACACCAGGCCAGTGCTCTGAACTCTGTACATGCTCAATAAACGCTCCTTATTCCATCAGACGTGCTCCAGGTTAGGGCCCTAAACTCTCCAGCGAATCTCGCTGTCCTTGGCTGGCACAGCACCTGTCCCACCTAAGTGGCATCGATCGATTAGTCCTGGATTGATTAATGGACTTTGTGCAGTACAGGATGTGGGCCGGAGGATAACAGGATCTATGGCTGGGGGAGGTACCGAGAAATAATTTTAGCCTGTGGCTGCTATGGTCCTAGACTGCGGGAGGCGCTAAGTAACAAGCAGATGGTGACCGCAAGGGCAGCGCGCAGGCCCCAGCCTCGAACAGCTTCCTCCGACGCACACGCCTCCCTGGAACCAAGGGAGCCGAGGCCTGCTCAGCTCCTACGCGCAGCCCCACAGTCTCAGAGTGACAGGCCCGGAGGGATCGGACGGCACCGAGCCCCGCGCTCCCTCAGCTAACGAAATGAGGGCCAGGCCAGCACGAGAGCAGCCTCTGGTGAGCAAGGGCCCAGTGGGAACCCGAACCCGGGTCTCCTGCAGCATCTGTGCCTTGGTGGCGCTGGGCCCGGGCCGCGCCTCCTCCCTCCCACGTCCCGCCTTTCCACGCCCCAGGGCACGGCAGAGGGAGGGCGCCGTGAGCCCTGGCCGCAGCCTCCTGCGCTGTGCCCTGCAGGAGGCCTGGGCTGGGAGCGGCCCTGCACACCGTCTTTCCCTCCTGGTTCTCCTGTCCCGAGTTCGAGCCCAGCTCCGAGGCGAACGGCCGCCATGAGCGCAGGCCCAGCCTCTCCCGGGGGACGCGGGCCTTCCAGTGCAAGGGCCGCCGAGCCTGAGACCCGCAGGGCGTCCCGTGTGGCCCCTGCAGGAGGCTCATCAGCACCAGAGCGGCTGCAGCCACTGCCAGGGGTCCACACGGCGCCCTCCGCGCGCCCGGCCTGGCATCTGAGGCTCAGACAGCACAGTGCGTGTGGCCCTGCTTCCTGCCGACACGCAGAGCCGGAGCCGGACACCGGGATGTGGGCTGTGGCAGAGGTGTGGGGACAGCGACCCAGGACCCGCCGCCCCTGAAACCACACAAGGACGGTTCTTCCAAGGCCCCTGGTCTCGCGGGACTCAAGAGAAACCGCAGCGGTCTCCTTGGAGACCAGGGGCCCTGCGCTCCCGGACAGCTGTCCGCACTTGAACTTAACGCTCAGGAAAGCGTTTAGTCAGAGCACCAGTCACGCACGGGCTTTTGTGCATCACCTAAAGTCAGCTGGCTCTCTTCCCCAGGTGAGAGGCCGCGCGGCTCTGGCTGGGGTGTGCTTCCCTGGTTCCCCTCACCCGACCCGGAGTGCGTGAAGGCTGAGCTGGACCCAGGGCACGAAAGGTCGGGCTGCTGACACCCCTTCTCCTGGTTGGTGTCCTGGGCTTGTACGTTCGATGTGCATTTGCAAAAGAAGCTCTGGTGACAGATGCTACAATAAAAGTGCTTATCAGTAGATAGTCTAAAGGAAACTGAGGCCCAGAGAGAGAGAAAGCGGCTTGTCCAAAATCATACATTGACAAAGAAAGAAGAACCATTAGAAGCCCATGACCCTGGGGCCAGTGAAATGGACACAACCAATTTACTGGTGTAAAATTTCGCAGTTAGGAACTGTAATTTATTTTTCCCACTATTTGATAGTCTTACTAGGTACCTAAATAGCCAACAAACATCATCATGAAATATTTCCGAAACACCCAATGTTGTCATGCAGTTTGTAAAGGTTCCCTTCTGTACCCGCTGCACCCCACCCGTGTCGCCCCCTTCCCCAGCACTGTCTCATGTTCACAGATAGGTATCAAATCCTTCCAGGCCCTTTGTCACACAGCCAGGAACATACTTATAATGCGTGACTAGGTTGTTCAATAGACACTTAAATAGCATAATGCACTGTAAATACAGTTTTACATTTACCTGTACATTTTATTAGTACATAATGATTAAATCCATCATGGGGAATTGGTAGTGTTCATAACACTAGATTTATACTTACTCCATTTATAAACACAAGATTTAATGAGACCGTTTTGAATTTTCCCTCTTTGTTTAACCTCGTGTCTTAAAATTGCCTCCCTGCTAGTCCATATAACTTCAGTGATTTGTCGCTGCGTGCACAGATGCCACAATAAACGTTTAGCCTCTAGTCTCTGGACATTCAGGTGGTTCCCTGGACATTCAGGTGTATTTCTAGTGAAGCCACAGCCACCGTGCGGTTCCCCTACGTAAGCCCCTGAGACATGAGCCAGTTGTTTCTGCAGAAGAGATATCTAGAAGTGAAAATGTGAGATGAACTGCCTAGGAAAGGCTTCACTGTATGTTGTAATGATGCCCTTAATGCTGTTCAAAGGTTTCCCTTCACTTACTTAAAGTGCTGTCACCCATTCCCAGAGCACAGATGCATGTGTGGCCACGCGGCAGACGGGGCAGACAGTGACCGTGTGCATTCTTTCCTGGGTCTTTCTGCTTTTAAGCAAAACGTGGAAAGAGAAACATCAACCCCCCCCCCCTTTGCTTCCTTTTAGGAAACATCAAAGTCTCCTGCACCACAGGCAGCAAAGCGGTGTCCGAGCTCCCCGGGGAAGAGCAGGGTGTAGCGGCTGCTTGCCAGCCCCGTGCCTGCTCCCTGCCCTGAGGCCCAGCGTGTGCCTCTCCTCGGCTTTCACGTGACCACTTCTACCCCTCAGCCTCGTCCTGGGTCCACGAACGATGCGTGTAAGCTCGCTGCTATCAGGTGTGCTGGCCACCTACCCTGCCAGCCAAGAGGATTCTATCCAATTCACTCCCGTAATTTGCATAACAAAACCAAAAAGCCCATTGTCTTCATTTCCAAATACAAAGATATATCGGGTTGGCTTTTCAAGCTCGAGTTCCACGTGCCTGTGTGCCACAGTGCTGGCGCCTCTCAGCATGTCGGCTGGCAAGCCGGACCCCAGGTCGGGGCGGGGGGTGGGTGCGCGCCTTGCTTTCGTCCTCGCGTCTGTCCCCTCTGAAGAAGAGCTGCCGATTTCCAGCTGCAGGATTAAATGGGAACTGGCTAAAGTGCAAGCCAGGGCTCAATTTCCCAATAGCTGCAGCTGTCTAGTGCCCTGAGCTATTTTTAGAGCCTTTCAGAAACCAGTCCTTGCAATGGATCTATTTTCCTAACTGCCAAGAGATAATGCTTAAAAGGGATAGCTTGAAAATATTCCATGGTGCTCATAAAAACGACTGAAATAGATAGTGTATGTAAGACAGCCTTTGTGTGGAGCAGCGGAGGGAAGCACCCCGGAGCCCTGCAGGCCCCGGGGCGGCCGAGCTGCCGGATCTGCGTGACAGCCCGGCTTTGTGTCTTGAGGGCGCGTCTGACCGGCGAAGGCGAGAACACCGATCGGTAACCGCAGAGAACTTCAGAGAGCTGGCGTTTAAACTGGTCATCAGTCGGGAGGCAGGAGACCCCAGAAGAACCCCCAAGAACGCCCCCGCCTGGCGCACGGCCTTATCTGGAAAACCTGCCGCAGTCTGATCGGAGCGCCTCTGTCCCCTCCCTGGACTGAATTCGCCCTGTCTCGGGGGTGGAGCCCCCGCCCCGAGTCACGTGGCACAGATGTAGGCGGCACGTGCTCCACGCTGCCTTCCTCGCCCCCCGCGTCTGGTGAAGCCTCCCAACGCTGCCTCCTAGGTATTTCTGAAGTGTTCTCTCCGTAGCCCACAGCCAGCGCCCCGAGCCAAGCCTCCACCACCTCTCTCCTGACCCTTTGCGAGGCCATCCCGTTCGGCGTTCTTGCATTTGCTGACCTCCTCTGCAACTGGCATAAGGGTCTCATTGTAAAAGGATTTAAACGCTGTCAGATTCCCTCTTGCTTGGGACCTTCTGGTGTTTCCAGCTGCCCTCGTGTGGCACACAGTCCCCTCACTCCCGCACCATCTTGAAGCGCAGCCCTTTTATGCCCTCCTCACGTTTTATGCTCTAACATCAACTTCCCGTTTCCATGACGTGTCCGTGCTGCGCAGCTCCTCTGCCTGCAGCGCTGTTTAGGCCATTTTCAACAGGGAGCATTTCGGTGCGTGTGGAATGAGTGTAACAAAGTGCACACATCTTCCACACGCAGCTCGGCGCATGTTTGCAGAAGTGACAGTCTCAGTAACCACCACACAAGTCCAGGGCTAGAGGATCCCCGGTACTCAGGGCCCCCCTGCTGCCCTCTCTCGGACAGCACCCCAGCGCGCAGTCGGTCTTCGCATTTTGCTCCATGTTGGTTAGATTTGCCCAGCTTTGAATGTTAAGTGGAACCATGTATCTGTGCTTTTTATCTGTCTCTTCCATGTCGTTTTGTACGATTCTTCCGTATTGTCTCTTATGATGGGAATTTGTCTTTTTTTGTTGAAGTACGACAGACCATTGTGTAAATATGCCGCCGCTTACTTATCCAGTCTAGTGTTACTGGAAATGCAGACAGTGTTGTTAATCTATTTTTAATTACTATAATGAACTACTTGAGGCTGTGTACTTAATAAATAAAAATATTTACTTTGGCTCATTTTTAATAAAATGTCACTTTAAATATATAATTGCATTATTCTCTGGCTTGTATTCTTTCTGGTAGAAAGAATTTTGTTCCGTGGTTTCTTTAAATTTAGGGCTTTGTGCCTACTAAAATTCACTATGGAGAGGAATTGGCATTACCTAGCAAAGCCACAAGTATAGTTATGCTTTGATGCAGCAGACCAAGCTCTAGGAATTTACCGTGAAGAGACACATCCGTACTCTATATGATCATTCAGTTATCGTTTTCACTTCACATGGTCTTTTGGTCTTTTCTCGGTTTCTAAATTGGAACGTCTCTTTCCATTTGACGTCATGTCTGCTCTTATGCCCATATACCAAGTTTGTAATTTCAACTACTGCATTTTCAGTTCTAGATTCTCTGTTTGATTTTTTTCCTCCTATGAATCATTTATCTGTTAAAATTCTTTACCTTGCTATCATTGTCTTGAAAGAAATTATAGCTAACCGAATGACTGTGTTACCCTCAAAGCCTGCATTTGCATGTATATCTGTTTACAGTACATGACTGTTCTTTTGGGCTTTGATTTTTTAGTTCTGTTATTAGAATATCTGATAATTATTTACTAAAGACTGTTTTCTTACAAAATCGAGCAGAATCTGATGATATTTCTCCCAAAGGGATTCACTTTTCTTCTCCAAGTCCATTAATGCAGGAATAATTCAGCTTCATCTGGTCAGAGACTGAGATGATTTGAGGGTGAGTTTTTTCTTGTAAGGTCACATCTATTTCTGGTTGTCCTTAGTCCAGAACATGAACTGCCCGTGACCTCATTTGAGCATGGGATCTAGTTAGCAGGGCTTTTCCTTTCTGAGACCCTGAACCCCCCAGTCTTTGGGATAGCCAACATTTTTGCTTATATTCGTAGACTTTTAGCTGTGGACTTTTCAGCCTCTTTCTCGCTGAATTGCAAATGTCTTCAAGGCAAAAGCAAAGCAAAATATGAAATTCTCATCTCTATCTTTCCCTTTGGTCTGCTGTGTTGGCCTCTTAAACCCTGTTTACCTTTATTACTCTCCAGTCTCTTGAAACTGCTATTTTTGTTTGGTCGGTTGTTAATTTGTAATCTAGGCTGCCTAGCTGTTCCTGGGGGGGGGGGGGCTGGCAAGTTATAAGTAACCGCCTAAGAGGCAGAGGCTGTCTTTCTATCCCTTTTTTGACTAACAAATTGCTCCTCCCAACTTCAGGCTTAGGTGCCATAAAATCTGCTTTCAATATCTCTCTGCCCACCCTGCTCTCTGGTCCGTCACACTACCTCTTCTACAATCCATAATCCCCGTGGACGGCTCCAACATGGCATGCTGTCTATGGCCATCTTAACTCTGTCTCTCTCTTCCTCCATTAAACCATGAGAAATTTACATCAAGAAATTTACATCAATTCATCACTAGAAAACCTTACAAAAATAAATGAGGAGTTCTTCAGGCTGAAATGACATAAACATTACAATTTATTCTTTGGAGTACCCTCCGTGCCCAGAATAATACTTTGGCTGATTAAACATGCATTAGTGTGACCTCAATTCACCCTCAATAGATGCCCAGAAAAATTCAAAATATCAGCCAAATTAGCAAAAAATGAGTTTTGTCCTGACCCTACAAATTATCATCTTGAATTTCCCGGCCTACCCTCCTCCAACTTTTAGTATATTTCCACTGGCCCTAAGAACACAGCCACTCAGACTCAGTTGGGGTCCCTATTGTCCTGAGCCACTGCCTTAAAAGAGTGGCAGTGTTTCGCCCAAATGAGTCACTTTTCTTTCATCTTCAGGCTTCTGCGTGGAAAATGAGGATATTCAAATGTATTTTTGTAGGATGAGCCAGTTATGATGAGCTTTGAAGCTGAACTATGTAGGTGTCCATTCTGGCTAAACTTCTCACCAGGTGCTTGTCTTTGGGCAAATTATTTAACTTTCCCATGTTAGCCAAGAACAACATCCATAAACAGCTCAGAGCAGTTCCCAATAGCAGAGCAGATATTAGCTATTAATATTCTGGGAGGATCAAGTGAAGCACAATGTAAGCAACCCGGAAAACCCCACGCTGGTAGTTCGATGGCTCAGCATTGCAACACTTGAATTCCTTCCTCCAGGGAGTGCCAGCTGCACTCAGAGGCTTCCATGGGTGTCACCCAATGCCACCAAACTCTCCACTGTTCGCTTCTTTACCTTTTGATAAAAGGTATTTTCAGCTTGAACACTTGCTCTGGATGTGTCACATCTGAGAACTGAGGTTTCCCTAGTTCCTAAGATCTGCAAACCTGAAACCCAGAACATTCCATATTTCCCCCAGCTCGAGACTGTAGCAGGCCCGGGACAGACACCCCAGAAAATCTGAAAGGGGCGAAGATGGCATCGACATTCTGGACTCTGTGCTTTGGGTCTCCATCCCCAGGACCAAGGAGGTCTCTGAGGATGCCACAGAGACCAGTATTGTGAGACTAGGATGTTGGCCAGGCCAGAGGGAGCTCAGGAAGGGACTTCTAGCGGGCTTATGGGATCCAAGGATTAGAAAGTCAAGAGTAGAGATGCGAGTCAAGAGCAGAGAGCGAAAGCCTGAGCTGTGCAGGAGTCATCCTCCTCCAGAGCAAGGGTCCTGCCCAAGAAGACACAAAACCGCAATGGTACCAGCCGCGTGGAGGGTCCAGAATAAACCAAAGGACGGGGAGGCCCAGCAATGAACCACTGAGCATGGAGAGAAGGGAAATGCAGGGATCCACCTAGAACCGGTCAGCTTGGAACGAGTCCAGAGCAGCGGGCAGGGAACACCAGGGGACTGGCACAGGGAGACTCTCAGGTGCTTGTGAAGATGCAGATCGCCAGGCCCAACACCCAGAGAGCTGAAGTGAGGCAACATGGGCACAATCTAAAATGCCACATCGTTAACTACCTCCCAGATTATCCAACAATGGTTCTCAGACCATTGCTATGGGGGATGGGGGTGTCCTGGGCACCCAAGGGTTGACAGCGACTAGAAGAAAGGCAAAGAAACAAACAACGCTGTGTGCCTTGGACAGCTACTTATCTCTGTGTGAATTCGGAAAGGTGACTCTAGTGGGCAGATTACATTGATAAAACACTGATCACTCTGGACAAAGTCTGACCAAGTCTGAGCAAACAGAGCACAGGGTGGGTTTGGGTCTCCATTGTCTCCTTGGACTGGGTGACCTTGTAACACCCGAGGGAGGGAATGAAGGTAGCCATTTAGTCATGGACAGGCCACACCATAGGGACACTGGAGGTCCGCGTGGACAGAGATCCCGCTGGAGGAGCGCAGAGGCAAGAGTTCATCCTCTGGAGCCAGTTAGACTGAACTCAGGCTTTGTCTCTCTCATCCACTGCTCATATGACCAGGAACAAATTTCCTAACTTCTTACCAAGTCTCAGGAATTTAATCTATAAAACAGTAATATTGTTGCCTGCCAGTGATTCATGAGCAAAGCCAAATCTGCCATTCAACACTTTGGCAAACATCAGTAGCCTCCAACGATCACACTGAGGTCCTTCCCCCACAGCCTCACTCCCAGGAGGAACGCTATAATGAAAGCAAGACGTTCTCCCACATGCAAACATAATTAGCAGATAGGCACAAAATACAGCTGTTCCTCCTAGCTTGGAGACATCTCTGGGTCTATCGTTAGGCATTCCACCAAGTGTCTTGTAAGAAAATTAACTCCAAATCACATAAGGCCCAGTCCAGACATCCAAAGGCAATCAAAGAGCAGGAAGAAGCCCAGTAGTTCAAGAGCTGCCTACTTATACACAACTGGTGGAACAAAATTGAAGCTATTGTTATTCCTATAAACTTTTCATTGTTCTTAAACAATTTTGGTATTAACACATAGTTCAATGGTATGTGCCTTAGTTTACTTGGGTCAGTATTATAGGAGTGCCATGTGGTGGTCACCATAGACTGGCCAGTTTACAATCACAAAATTTTATTGCTCACAGTTCTAGAGCTGAAAGTCCAAGATCAAAATCTTGCTAGCTTCAGGGTGCAGTGAGGACCCACTCAATTCTGCATTGAGGGAGCGGAGTATTTTGTTTGTGTTTGCTAAGCACAGGGCAATTCTACTGTACCCCATACTGAATAGTTAAATTCTTGTGGCTTATCTACATGGCATTGTTCAAAGTTAAAATTCTCTATGCCTACACTGCCGTGAACTGCAAGTGCAGATGCTACACTCCTAAAGCGGGAGCAAGGAACCCCTTCCAGGATGCACAGCAAAGGCTCATGGGAGCCGCCATTAGGCGTCCCAGCTTGGGAGGATTACCAGTGAAGGAGGGAAGCAGATGTGCCAGTGTCCGGGGGGAAAAACAACCAGATTGTGCCAAAGTCATTCCTATCTGGCTCTGCTTATGTTTTGGTGCATTTTTGCTGCAGATCAATGCAAGTGGATTTTGTGTGAGCTGATACTGAAATGGAATTCGGAGCCATCTGGGCCCAGGAGAATCTGAGACTGGGAGGAAAAACAGGAGGTCAGCAGTTTGGATTTGACCAAAGAAACATCAGTGAGCTAAATTCTCCCGTCAGCCTCTTGGTGATCAGATCTAAAGAAATGGTTAAAAGATGAAATCTTACTTGTCACGGCTGGTCACCCAGAACCCCCAAATCCCTTTCACCTGCACGTTCTCCTTGCCTGTCCCCCAGAGGTCTGGACATTGTACTAAGTGGCCCCACCTTTGCCCTGGTTTAAAGCATTGCCCTCTGTCGCACGCAGGGCTGGGGACATGGGGCCAGTTCCTTGGACGCCAGCGGCAGCAAGTCCAAGGTGTGACTGAGACTGGTGGCGGCCAGCCGGCAGGACTTCCATGCCTAAAGCCAGCGCAAACCGAACACATCCTAAGACCAAAATGTATTTAATACGCTAAAGGCCACTGAACATCACCACTTAGTCAGGCTCACCTTAAATGTGCCAGCCTGCTACGCTAGCCTGCAGTCGGGGGTTATCGTCCTATACAAAGCCCATTTCATAGAAAGTTTTGATCACCTTAAGTAATTGACTGAATGCTGTCTGGAGGAAGAAAAAGAACGATTGTGTGGCTATACTTTAGCACATCTCAAGTCAAAAGTCAGTAAGTTAAGCCATCTCAAGTTGGGGTCATCTGTATTCAGAGGACCCAGGGGCAGGCGAGCTGGGCCTCTGGGTGAGATCACACCCGGGCACCCACTTCCTGTCCCCTGTCCAGCTTCCCCCTTATCCTAATACAGCTGTCCCAGTAGCTTTCCTTAAGGATTTATTTGTTCTGCAAGCCTTGACCCAGGGGCAGATTCTGGGAAACACGGGCCTTGGGCGATTCTTTCTGTCTTCAAGATCACAAGGGAAATGTGACCATTCTGTGTTCACCCAGGGACCCTGAGCATGTGACCACACCAAGAAGACCCTTCACCTCAGGGACGCCAGTACAAGCTCAGATACTCACTCTGTGGGGCTGAGGAAGAGAAAGAGCCTCCCTGATCCTGGGGCTGCCAAACTAGGCCCCTGTGTGCCTCACCCCTGCGGCTCTCAAGACAGGGCTTCCAGGGGCTGGATGGCCTCACAGTGGTTTCCTGCCACTGTGTTTCTGTATGCAGAGCTGCAGTTCCCAGCCGCGAAGATGCAGTGGACACATCTTACCCAGCAGACAGTCCCTGCCAGAGTGCACACCACAGAGACAGCCTGCTCCGCCTGCAAAGATCCCGGGCACAGAGACGGTTTCTCTTGCAAGGAGCCTGTTACTTCCTCTCCATGACACCCACCGGATCCGCTGGTTTTCTGGAATGTCAAATTGCAGCTCGGCCTCCAGTGCTTCGAGGCAAAGGAGACAGGCTCTTGTCCTCCCACACAATGCCGCTATATAGTGGCTGTTTCAGGAGCTCAGTTGGTTGATTAGCACATCCCCAGGCTGAATGGCACAGCGTGGCACCATGAAGAAAAAGAGCAGACTTTGGCTTCTTTACTCTGAGCTCCATCCTGGGCTGGGCTGAGGCTCCTTGTAGCTGTGTGGCTGTAGGCAGGTTCCTAACCACATCCTCAAAACCCCAGACACACACAAGGACCGCAGCTGGGAAAGAAGACAGCGGAAGCTCCTCTCCGACAGGCAGGCTGCTGGAGGATCCACAGAGCAGGACAGCACCGCGGCGCAGGCACTGGTCAGTGAGTTGGATCTACGATTGTGAATGGGGACTCTGCCTTCGCAAGAGGACACAGGACACCTGAGTGATCTCGACCCCATCACTCATGCGTGGCAATGGAGACGCTCAAGTGCACACCTCACAGCCACTCAGAGAGTGTGAGGCGGCACACGTGTAAGCTCGGCCCAGGACTGGCACGAAGGACATGCATGCTGAACGAACAAAAGCCTGACCTGAATGGGTAAGAGTCAGGAAGGGCATCACAGGACGACCAGGTCCAACCAGTGGTGGACGTAACTCCCATTTCCAACCTGGCAGCTGATGGGCAAACGCTTGCTGCCTGTGGTCCAAGCCCCACCCACTTTTCTCTGCACGTGCTGTGTGGGTGCAGAGGAGGCAGAGAAGAGCCATGTCAGAACGCAGCGACGGATAACGACACAGCAGGGAGATGCGTCCGCACGTCCCCGTGCAAGTGGCTCTGGGAAGAGACCCTTCGATCCTGACACTCACATCCATCTTCCATCTAAGGCAGTCGCTGGGTCAGGAAAGTCACCAAGCACCCAAGGAATGAGCGTCAGCACTGGGAGCCAACGGAGTCGAGCTGACGACCCTAGAGAGCCGGTTGGTTTGAGTGCTGGTGAATGTGGGGGATGGGCTTAGGTTGGTACCGTGGGACTCAGGATGGGCACATCAGGAACCAACGCAGGGAGCCACCAAGAAAACCTAGAAAAAACCAACCTGCTACGGCTTGTGTCCTGATGTCCCCCAAAGCCTCATGCAGGCCCAGGTGGGGCTTTGTCAGAGGTGGCTGGATCTAGAGCGCGTGACACAGGACTGACTCGGGGCAGTGCGAGGCTCGAGGGAGCAGGACAGCGGGGGCGAGCGCTCCCGGCCCGCATAGCCTGGATAAGGTAGAAGGGACAGAAAGAGCTGCCATCCTCCCTTGCTGCTTTGCCACCTGCCTGCCATGAACTGGTCCCCCTGCCATGCCACCCTGCGTCGGAGCCAGCCCATTATGGACTGAAACTTCTATGAACTGCGAGCCAAATAAATCTGTTCTCCCTTAACTTGTGGGTGTTGGGTATTGTGTTTCAGCAACGAGAAAAGAACTAAGCAATAACTCAGACAATATACCGTAAAGAACAGAAATATCCTCCTGTGAAAATGGGATTAGACCAAGTTCTGAGTGGCTCTACTAAAGTAGAAGTTCTAAGGAGATCAGTGTGCACCCAAAATAACAATACTTACCGGCAACTAAAGCAGTGTTCATTTGACAGGGCGCCCTCGCCAGAGGAGCCCAGAGCTGGGCACGGGGTGAGTCTGCCTGACTTGTACGTGCCTGAGAGGCCCGAGCGACACGTGTAATTATCCCGAGTTACCAGGTGAAGCATCAGGGACTCCGAGACACTAGACTGTGTGCTCAGGATTGAAATCCAGCGACGGCTGAGCTGAGATCCGTCCGACTCCAAAGGCTGACCGAGCTGTACTCAAGGCTGGAACAAGCCGTTGGGCATTTGGTGCTTTGCCCAAAGCCATCTCGGCTATTTTTGCGAGTGACTTATGCTTCCGGATCTCAAAGATGCTTTCCTTCCGTGCAGCCATGAGGCACGATCACACTCATCCTGAAGGGGCGCTGCTCTCTTTCTTCTTAACTTCGTATATAAGCTAACTATGGCCCTGGCCGCACTGTTGTACTAACAACGGAGTGGGTCCTGCTGACCCACTGTCCAGGCTGAATGTCCCACCTGTGGAACAGACCGGGTCGGGGTGCAGAAGCACAGAGAGTGTTTAACACGGAAGGATCTTCCCACAGGTGGTCGGATTGAGCGAAAAGAGGCAGCGGGTAGTGGAGGGATTGTCACAGCAGGACAAGGCTGTCCGTCCCGGACTAGAATAAGCAGGGCAGAGGTGGTGTTTCCAGACCTAGGAGCTTAGAGCACCTGAGGGACATTAAAGAAATAGTGTGGGGCTGGAACTGGGGAAGGGAGCCAGCCTGCTCCTGTGGAGCGGGCACTCAGTCTCCTGAGAAGGGGCACCACTCAGCTGGGGCGAAGCGAGAAAGAGCCAGGGAGAGCAGGGTGCGAGCTCTTCTCCCCATTTTCTGCTGCTGGTCTCTTTCGAGTCCTTTTAGAGGAACCCAACAAGAACCTAGCTGCAAAGGAAGGCACCTGGAAAACGGAGCTTGCTCGGCCCCAGCCCGGGCACCAGAGAACTGCCTGTGAGATAGATGTGGAGCTGAGAGGCAAGTTACCGGAACCTTCCAGCCATGCTCACGGCACCATACGTTACGTTAACCACACATACAACCGCACGTTCGCAATTGCTCAGCATTCGTGTCCTCTCAGCCTGCAAACTACCTTGTCTGGCTTGGCTGCTATGGTCCGGAAGTGCCAAACACACGTGTAACACGGGAGGTGCTCGGTAACTTCTAACAGAAATGCGTCCATGAAGGAAGCATGTCTGGGGGTCAGGTTTTCTGCAAGAATCTAATACCGGGATTTCTGCGCAAATGATTTAAGAGGACAGAGACTTTCAGAAGGGACCAAGGAAAGCAGGATTCAGCAAGGAAGGAAGAGGGCACGAGGCGGTGCCCGTCGGCTGTCACAGCCCGGCCCCAAGGAGCGCTCCCCACACTAGGCACCTCCCTGGAGCCCTCCCGGCACGACTGCGGCGGAGGACACACAGGAAGGAAGGGTGCGTGACCCCGCTGGAAGATGGCGCCTGAGGGCGCGTTAGAGGACGGCCACGCGCACGGCCGCCACGCTCAGGGCAGGAGGCACAGCACACCGCCTGCGGGGGGCAGGGCGGCCACAAGCGCCCCCGGAGCCCCGCAGACCTCTGCGCTCTCTCCCGGGGGGAGGCCCGCCGTCCTGGGACTCTTCTCAGACACCAGCCCCGACGGAACGGGTGGCTTTCATCTTGTGGGGATTTATCCGAATTGACAGAAGCTGAAAAGTTAATCGTCCACATCTCTGGGCAGCCGGGCCCTTGGCGCCTTTTCTCAAGCCCGAGGCGCCCGCTGGCACGGCCTCAAACCTGGGCGCACAGCGGGTTCCGCCCGCCAAGCTCCCCCTCTCTGGAAGACGGGCGGACTCCTCGCTCGCTCCCTCTCTGCCTCGCAGGTGCCCGGCTCAGTGGTGGCCTGGCAGCTTCCACCAAAGAATGTCACTCTGGCCCGAGGCCCGGCCGTAGACAAAAGCCCTTTGGAGCTTAGCCTACATCGTCCGGCTGACGGACCCCGCCGCCTCCCCCACTACCGACCGGGGAGCGCAGCGAGATTCGCCCACCGAGCGGCGGTTTCCGCAGGGCAAGGCCACCTCTCTGCCCGGGAGGTGAACGGGCCTGGGCCTTTGCTCGCCCTCCCTGGCTCCCAGACAAACGGCTGACTGTCCTCGCACAGAGAAGGGGAGGAAGATGAGACGCGCCACGGCCCTAACACCGGGCAGGGAGGCTGCAGGCACACGCATGCGTGAGCAGGGGCTGGGGGAGGGGCCAGCGCCGGGAACAAAGGACAAAGCGCCGAGCCCGGACAGACTTCGCACCCAGCCCTGCCTCTGACCTCGCCAGTTTGGGGCCGGCGGACTGAGTCTGAATTCCTGCCTCTGCCATCGAAACACGGCGGCCCTGTGCGTGCGTTTTCAAACCTCAGTTTTCCCTGCTTTCACATGCAAAGAATAATGACTGGGAAATTATCTGTTTTGAAGATCAAATAAGATAACATAAGCCACACCCAGCACTTTCTCACAAGCCAGCCCTCGAGTGCCTCTCTTCCCGGAACGGAAGACGTTGCCTTCTGGGTCCATTTGTAAATCTCAGCTTTCATGATTTGGGTAGACGCTTCCATTTTGTTTCTGCCAATGGAACTTCTCAGCTGATCCATAAAGATCCCCTTCAAAAAGGCCGATCCTAAACCAGCACCTCCGGAAACACAGCCTCGTTCAAGATGCTGACAATTACTGCAATTCTTCGTCCCGTGTCTTCTGGCTGACTTTCAGTTCATGAGGAAGTGTCTGTGCTGAAGCCAATTTGGATTGATTTTGCAAGTGAAATTTCAGAGGACAAAGTGCCAGGTGTCTCAGAGAGCCCGAGGCTGGGGGAGCCTCCTTCATCTGCTCACAGCTCATGTTTGTGTGGTGAGTGGCTAGTTTCACGGTTGGCATTTTATTTCACCTTCACAATTACACTGCGAGGTTGATATTAATCTCCCAACTTTCCAAATGTCTCACTGAACAAACTAGAGAAACAGTAAGAGCTTAAGTGACGTCCCCAGTTCTATGTATTCAGCACCTGTTAGTTGGACCCAAGGTCCTATTAAGAAGCATTATTTCAACAGTTTAGTGAGGATCGACTTGGTGCCAGGCTTGTAGCTCTAAAGCCTGAGGGTGCAAAGATGAATAAGACCCAGGGACCTGCCGGCTAGGTGGTTGGGGAGACACGCTGGAAGCCAGAGTGTAGTGTGCTCTAGGACACACCCCGGAAGAGGCCAGCCCCTGCCCCTGCTCCACGTCTCTCTTCAACACTTGAATGGGCTTCTGGACATCCTGTGCCCAGCACCCGCTGGTCTCATCTGTGTTCCAGCGACCTAGCATCGTCAACTCAAGGATCAAGTCTTCATTCCCACTGACCTCAAATTCCCAAAAGTAACCGACACCACTGATTATTCCCTTCCACACTGTCTCTGTGGGCTTCTGTAGCATCTGGCACCTTGAGCTTTGCCTTGACTGGATGCCCAGCTCCTCCTCAGCCTCCTCTGGTGCAGCCTTACCCTATCTCTCTCACTGCCCTCCAGCCAATCTACCCCAGGGCCTTTACGCTTGCCCCTTCCTCTACTTGAAGTTATCTGTCCTATATCTTTGCAGACCTGGATTTTTATCATTCTTTCGGGTTTCAACTCAAATACCACGTCCCCAGCACTGTCTTCTCCTGGCCAATATGTGCCTCACTTCCTTTGAGGAGTTTGTGACCCCCCCCTGGGATCATGTCATCTGTCATCTTCTCTAGAATGTGAGGGTTTTTTTATTTCCAGTACTGGGGATCGAACTCAGGTCCTTGTGCTTCCAAGGTTGGCATGGTATCACTTGAGCTAAATCCCAGCCACACAAGAATGTGAGTTTTAAAAGATATACACATCCACTAGAGTGTTTATATAAAAAGACAATACCAGGTGCTGTTGATGATGCATAAAGCAACAAAAACACTTATGCCCTAGCAGCGAAAATAGAAATTGGACAGTGAGTTTGAAAAGCTCTTCACCAGCGCATTCCTTAGCCTTCTGATCCACAGATCTACCCTTGGGCATACTCAGCTGAGGTTTGGATTGTGCTTATCAAAAGATGTGTACAAAATATTAACAGTGCTGTTGGTAGTAACTGTAGTGAAGCCACAAAATACAGAATAGTCTATTATAGTATTAATAAAATATATTATTAATGAAATTATTAGAATGGAACAAACAATGGCTACACACACCATGGATAAATCTTATGATATAATGTTGAATGAAAGGAACAAAACACAAATTAACAGACAGTATTGTTCTGTGTGTAAAATTCAAAGTGAGGCGGATCACATCGGTGGCATCAGGATCAAGCGGAGGGCCGCCAAGCACAGCTCCTCGACAGGTCACTTTCTGATTCTCAGCCTAGGCCTTGGCCATCCGGCTGTGTCACTTTGGATAGTTCCCAGAGACGCTCACTGAAGATGTGTGCACATCCTTGGGTCACGTTATACTTCAACAAAGAAATGTAAAGTATCAATGATGATTTCATCAGGAAAATTCCTAACTATGAATTTTCTCTGTTAAAGCCTAGGTAGATATTACTGTTCAGCACGAATTACTGTGACTCCCAGGAAGAAATGAAGACATAACCTCCTCCTACCTAGATATATGACCTCATTTACAAGTACAGTCTTTGCAGAAGCAATCAAGTTAAATTAGGCGATACTGGGTTAATGTGTTTCCTAAACCCAGTGGCTGGTGCTCAAACAAGGACTGGGAAGCGCCGAGACACGGACACGCAGGAGGAAGGCCGCGTGGCACACAGGCAGCGGGTTCAGGGACCAACGGCAGCGAGCCAGGATGCTGAGAGTTGCCAGGCACCAGGGCTTGGGGAAAGCATGGAGCGGTTCTCCCCTGGTGCCTGCTGAGGTCCAACCCCACCACCGCTGGATGTCTGATTTCTGGCCTCCTCAGCGGGGTCAGTGGGTTTCTGTTTAGTCACCCAGTTTGTGATCCTTTGCTCTGGCAGCCCTAGGAAAGTAACAGAAATACCAAACGTCACGTGAATAGGGCAGGAGAAAACCAGGAGGCCTCAGGGATCAAGCGACACAGTGAAACACGAAGTTCTTGGCAAGACAGAAGAGGACAACTCATCTTCCTCATCTGGAGGAAGGTAACAAAAGCACCTCTTAGCACCGAGGACCAGAAGAGGCAGGAGATCTGGTACCTGCTGGGAAGCCGCACCACGCTAAAGAAGTCTTTGGAAAACACCCCTTTATGCCTTGCGGTCAGTGCCATAACCCCTAACTTTCCATCAGAACTGAGGCTGGAGAGAAAGAATGGGCTGACCACAGGGAGGGGCCAGGGTGAGGTCGGTCGATGAAAAACAAAGAAGAAATGTGTGTGGGCCGTAGAATGGGTCTCAGGAGTGTCTTTTAAAACATGTATTTATCAGGAAGGAGGAAGAGAAGATGTACTGGCTATTAGGCAGGGATGTAAGAATGAAAAATCTGTATTCACTGAGAGAAAAATGTCTGATGGGTAATAATAGGCCAGAATGTGAACGGTGCTTGTCCAGGTAAGGATTTAGTTGATTTTATTTATTTTATTTGCTTTCTTGTGTTTTCCAATTTTTATAAAGTAAGGCTGAGCTCTTTAAGTGAAGGGAATGGCTTTGCATAACAAAGGTTGTGATCATGGCGTGAAACATTCACTGTGGGTCATCGGAATGCTGTCACGTTTCTTCCCTGTTGTCCTTCTGCTCTTGGCCCCACTTCTCGGCCTTCTGTCCCCACATCAGGGAGATGACCAGGACTCGGCTGGAAACAACATGGTGATCACAGCGCTTCAGTTAGAGCCACCGTTGGGAGCGTTCCACCCAGAGGCTGAATGGGGACCCGAACTTGGTCCTTCTTGGAGTTTGGTACTCCCTCTCGCCTCTCCAGCAGCCCAATCGAGGAACTCCCTCTCCCGTGAGTGACTGCTGTCATCGGGTGGCTCCGGTAGCAATGGCTTCACAATTACATGTATTCCAGGTCCTTTTTGCCTCAAAAAGAGAACTGAGCAAGACAAGCCACAACTGGTGCCAAAAGCCTACTTGAAAGTGAGGGGTGAAGGAGTCATGGGAAAGCTGGCTCTGCAGAGCAAAAACGGGCCAAAAACAAGGAAAGAAGAAAAAGAGCAAAAATAAAAGTACACCCTGGTCTAAAAGACACAGCGTGGGCTACTGCAAAGAGTCACAGCGGCAGGCTCCTCGCGGCCCCTGCACCCTCACACGTCGTCCGCATCTCATGGGAGCCTGAGAGTTCTCCCTACAGGGTCCTGGGGTCTCAGGATTAATGATAGGTTTGCCGGTTCAGAATGGAGCCAGAGTGGCATTTCTCATGGTGCCTTGTGGCGGGATGCCACACTCCTTCCCACAATCCCTTGTGCTCCCCGGGGAACAAAACCAAAATGGCCACTTTAGCCAGAGATGCTCCTCCTCCCCATTCGACCCTTGATGTCACGAAAGACACACCAACTAGACCCGCCAAGTCTACAGTGTCTTTGCACTTCCTGCGACCCCCTCTGCCCCTCCAGCTCTGTAACATGCTGTACGCACAAGAGGAGCTCCGGTCGGCCGCTGTCCCCCAGGAAAGCCCGCTACAGACACCGAGGCCTCGGCAACCTTTTAATTTTCAATCGATGAACAGGCCCTGCCTATTTCCCCGGCCGGCTCTGCCACACCCACCTCCTGCCTCACTGTCACACACAGTCCCACAGGAACTAGAGTCTCTGTAAACTTTCCAGTGTTTTCAGTTCTCTTCTAGGTCTCCTCCGTGGACCTTCCCCGGTGTGCGAGCGTACCGAGGGCGCCCTCCGGGGACGCGGCGAGGGGGGCCCAGAAAGAGACACAGCGCCTGCCCCGCGCGCCTTCCCTCCACCGCCGCCCAGCGCGTCAGCCCTGCTCCTTGCTTTAGGGATCTCCGCTCCTCCACGTCACATTCCGGAGGAAACCCAGCCCCTCCTCTGCTGCCCGGGCTTGCCGCCCTCTCCCTGCCAGCGAGGCCCTGCGGATTCCCGGCTCCCAGCAGCCCCTGCTGCGGGGCTCCCTGGGCGACGCGAGGCCGGGCGGGCGAGCCCTCCCCCACCTGCCCTCGGCTCCCCTCCTGGCCAGCCGCTCCCCGCGTCCGCGGGCCTTCACCCCAGGGGCCGCTACCGCGAGAGGCTCCGCACACGGAGCGTCCGGAAGCAGCCGGCCCCGGCCGGTTTCCCGTGGTAGGATCTGCACCCTGCGGGAACGGCTCGGAGCCGCCCAGGGCCAGCGGCACCTCTGCCACCGGACCCGTCCCTGCCAACTCAGCCTCTGCCTGCTCATACGAGGTGAGACTTTCCTTCCACTTGAAAAGCACACGGAGGCCTCTGGGTAAAAGCCACCCGCCTCCTGCCGTGCGCCTCTGAAGACACCTGGACCCCACCCTGTTCTCACTTCTCCTGCGTCCGGGCTCCACAGTGAGCCCCGCCTGTGACAGCCCCCTAGCAGGCCGGCACCAGTCCACGTGCCCAAGCACAGTGGGCCCTCGACTTGTGAGCTCCATCTGTTCCAGAGGGCCGGTGTGACTCGAGTCGGTTGTAAGTCAATACAGCTGAGGTGTGGATGTTTACCTGGTACACGCTGCAGATAATAAGAGGCAGATGGATCTTCTATTAACCTAATTAACCCAAGTTGTTCGTGCGTCAGGCCAGTGGTAACTTGAAGGTCCACGGTACACAGGAATGTACAGGCTCTTGCTTTGCACGATCAGGCCCAGCTGTCACCATGGGACCTTCTCAGAACTCAGCACATGCCCGCCCAGACTCCTCCTTCCCAGCTTCGTCCACCCCATGGTGCGTTTTGTGTCGTTTCTCCCCTACCCTCCTCACCGCACTGTCCCCACAGCTGGCCCTGAGATCATTCAACCAACTGCTCAGAGGTTATTGGTCGCATCTGTGTCCTTGCGGCCACCTTTGTCCAAGCTTTGCAATCTACACGCATGCCAGGTGGTGTTAATATCACCTCTTTTTTTAAAACAAGACAAGGATCTTATTTTATGCCCTTCAGACCCTCCACAGCAAATGTCACTGCCTGGCATAGAGTGGATACCACTAAGCACTATGAAGGATTAGTTCTCTTTTAAAATTATGCATGGATTTTTCAGGTGAGTTTTATTTTTAATTGCTTTTGGCTAAAATTAAAATACACCGTAGAAAGAAATTTCAATCACTGACAAGGTGGTAAAAATGATTTATAATTCCTCAGCCAGATAGTGAGCACCAGTTTCTCGGGCCTGCAGAGGCTCGCGGTGCACACCTGCGTGGCGAAGCCTGGCCGATCTGCAGGCCCCTGCTGCAGTGGCTGCTCCGGCTAAATCTCACTTTCTCATAAGCAGTGGGCATCAGAAGGGAGGTCACCTTAATTTCTGAGAACTGCCTCCCTCCCGCCTGTCCTCCTCGTGAACAGGGGACAAGCAGGACCCAGCCCAGACCTCCCCTGGTCTCAGCACACAGCAGAGCATGAAGACAAATCTGCTGAAGGAGCACATCGCTCCTACCGTCCGTCCCTGCCCCGTCCCCGCTTCTCTCTCCCTGACCTTCAAGGCAGAACAATGATTGTTTCCATTAAACTTCGCTTGTGCAGACACAGAGGGTGACGCAGAGCATTGGTGTTTGGTAAACATTAGCAAAAGTGAAATACAAGCTGTTTGGGGAGACATTATCATCTTTATTTTGATAATGACTCTCAGGTTCTGTAAAGAGCCCCAGGGCAGCATGAATCAGCCTGGAAGGTTGGGCAATGTCCCTGGTCAGGGGAGCCTCATTTCCTGACTCCACTCAGAGCTGTCAGACTGGGGCATTTTTTAAAAGTACTTATTTCACAACTATTAAATCAATGCTTTTCAACATTTCAGCAAATGGATGCATTATCTTTCTTTAGCGGTACATAAAATACTAATAATATATCTTTCAACCAATGTATCTTTAGATTTGATGACATGCCTAGCTGGCTTTGGAAGGAACACAAGTAGTTAAATGCACTGTCACTAGTAATCCAAGCAATGCACAAATTAGTTTTAAAAGGAGAAATCACATCCCCTGTATTATATCCAGCAAAGATTGGAAAATGAAAAATTGATGTAATTGGAGGCAGAGAAAGACAACGATGCACTATAGATGCGAAGATGCTTTTGAAACTTTTTGATCCATATCAAAAGACCTAAAATATGCTTGCATTGTGCCCTAAGTATTCCATTTCTGGGAATTTATTCTAGGACAAATTCATAGTTGTACTCAGATTTATCTACCAACATATTCTCAGAAGCCTTATTAATAGGAAAAAAAAACAGAGGCAACTTATGTTTGGCAGCGATTGATTAAATAAATGAGGTCACCTTATTCAGTGGAATAATACAAATAATGAAAAATACTGTTGGTAATTCCATTGAGTTATAAATTAGGTGCATCAGCATGTGTGTACAGAGAAATCATTTATGATACTTTGCTTTACTAACAAAATTTGGCTGCCTTGTGGTTCCTTTTTTTTTTTTTTTTTTTTTTGAGACAGGGTCTCGCTTTGTAGTTCAGGCTGCCCTGAGTTCACTATGGTGCCCAGGCAAGCCGCCGCGAACTCAGCAATCCTCCTGTCTCTGCCTCCCGAGTGCTGGGAGGACAGGCGTGAGCCACCACGCCCGGCACTGTCGTATGCCGTGTTGTCGGTGGGCGTGTCTCCACGGCCCAGCATTATATGTGGTTACTGGGGATCGAACTCAGGACCTTGCGCTTGCGAGGCAGGCGCCGGAACCACTGAGCTAACCCTCTGGCCCTTAATAACTTTTAAGATAGATACTTCCAATGTTATTTTTGCTCTTCTTTAAATGTGTTGCTTTAAATAATTTCTGACATGCAAAGGCTCAAGAAGAGCTCAGACAAGTCTGTTACTGGGACTTGCTTGGGGTGCTGGACTCTTGTTCTGGAGATGGATTCTGGGTTTCCTGTGTCCTGAGCAAAAAATTGGTCAAGACAAGTGTAAAAGGCAGCAAGTTCTGTTAAAGGTAGGAAAAGAAACCGGCTCTGCAGAGTGAGTTTGGGCCAAGTACAAGTAGGAAAAAGAGTGAATCCTACAGTGTGGGGGTGGCTACCTGTGAGAGGGGACACTGTGATAAAAATTCAAGGTGAACTGTCCTTTCTGTATCACCCAGTTCTCAGGTTGACTTCAGGTCGAAGCCATGGAATCGAAAATCTGCTCAAAAGTGCACGTGCAGGATTTGGGGAACTACTCCTGTGTCCTGGGATTTTGTAATTAATAGTGCATACCTACTTCTCCAGCCAGTTTTCCATGTCCTAATCTCCCATCTCAATTTTATGTCTGTTTCACCCAGATCCAACATTTAGTGATCACGTGTTGGTTACTACTTCTCTTTTGCCAATGAATCAAAGGAAGATGTTTCCTATTCACTATCAGACTCTTCCTCACCCGTTTAGAATCCAGTGATGAATTTTTGAATCGATTTTAACTGGATATTTCAGCATGGTGATTTTTCTTACGTGACTATTTCTTCTATGTCTCCTAATTATAAGAAAGAGCGCCACACTTATTTATATCAAAATAGGCTCATAGAGCCTTATAAGTGACAGAGCCCTTGCCCAGCATGTATGAGCCCCTTTTTTCCTCTAGCACCATAAAAAATAATCACTGTCCATATTTATCCTGGTGCTTAACATCATCCTAGATTTTGCCAGTGGGACCCACTCGGGCAGGCTTCTGTGCCTTTTTGACAAGCTCCATGATTTCTTCAGGCACTTCTTGTTTTCCTTTTGCCACAGTAAAGTGTTCCACATTTATCTTGTACTTTCTAGGCTGCACCCTGGGAGTCAGCATGTCTCCAAGGGTACTGGTTGCTTTTTGTGGAAAAGGGCACATTAGAAACTTAAGATCCGGGTCCATACAGGTATTTCATTTTTTTCTTCTTTTCAAAAACAAGAAGGATCTTGTACTTTCTAAAAATAATCAGACGCATATACCTTTACAATAACAAAATGCCGAAGTATTTTCAACCTTATTCATAAAACACATTAGAGTGGATGGTCACGAATCCCCTGGAGGCAGAAATGCCTTAGACCCATAGACATGATTTTCTCCCGCTGACTTTTCAGGTATGGGAGAAGTATATGGGAGAAGTAGCTCCAAACCTGAGGTCCCCACGGGGTCCCTTGGGAGGCGCTGTGGGCCCAGGTGAGACCCAGAGAGGACCCCCCTCGCCGGTGGAGACAGGGCCCAGCAGAGACAATGATTCTAAACCTGCTGCCGCAGGCACGGAGGGGGCCATGTTCTCATGCTCCGCACCCTGGCTCTTTATTGAAACCAGGCTGGCACATCCACCACCTGCACACCCACCAGTCCCTGTTCTAGGAACCGAGCAAAGCTGCCCCAGGGGCCATGAATGCTCCTGTCTGTTTAACTATTCTAATTAATTTTTGATAAGCTGCCAGCATAATCAACCCCTGACATTTGCCAAAAGAAACTGGGCAAGACCCTCGTCTTCCTGCGCCAAGGGCCCTGCTTGACCACTAGCGCCCTGGCCTGATACCTAGTCCTGGCCCGGAGTGACCACCCCTTCAGAATGGCCCGTGAGCTCCCGCTGCCGCAGCGACACCCCAGCTTTCCATGGGGCTTCTCAGACTCTGTAACATGAGCCCGATGCTCGTGATAAATATCTGTCTGTATACCTGTATATTGACCCTTTTTCCCTGTTTCTCTAAGAACCCCAAATAAGCAGTTGGGCTTCCCTGCCTCATGTATGTGTATGTTAGAGAAATTGTTAAGAAACATTTATCTAATTCCATCTCAAAAAACCCAGAGAATTAAATCAGGCCACATAAATAAAATATCCACAGTCCCTGCCACATATTAGAGTGTCAGTAACTGCTGGTCTCTACTCCATTTCTTCTGTATTAGAATTATATATATATATATATATATATATATATAAATACACACACACATATACACATATATAAAATGCTGAGTCCTGACGGGAAAGACACAACACTTTATACGCAGTAAATAGGCACTAACGTGTGTTGTACTTGGGGAAGACCAAAGCCAAGTCCTTGGGAACGTATTTTCACCAAATGCATGAAATGTCCAAAGGTTCTTTCTGTAAGAAATCGAGGAAGTGAAGGGAATGATCAGCTTGAGCTCGAGTTTCAGACTGGCTTTTCCATTCTGTGACCATGAGACACTGGGAAAGCCATTTACTGCATGTCTAGGCCTCGGTTCTGTGTCTTTGGAGGGGATATTAATAGAACTTACCTCATTGCGTTTCTGGGGAAGAGCCGTGAGCTCATCCCCAGAGAAGACAGCTCCAGCCCTCGCAGGGACGGTCTCATTTCTGTGGGCACAGAGGAAGAGAAAGAGGAAGACAGCACTGTGAAAATTCAAGTTGTTGAACAAAGACATGTATCTCACTAGTTCATATATTTAAAAATTCCTAAGAATGCCCTTGGATTATAGCATTTGTTTAAATGTTGATTAATGTCTCTTAGAGGAGAAATGTTTTGTAAAGAAAGAGTGAAATACTTTGACGATAGGAGCAGTCCGAACTTTGTGAAAGTGTCGTCACCGGTATTATTCAGCCAGGATGGCAAGGCCAGACCTGGTCCCACTATCAGCATTTATTCCCTGAACGGCGAGAACGGCCGGGGCACTTTGCAAATCGTACTCAGAATTCAAGTACCTCCCTGGTGGCCTCAGCGATCCGCATTGGTGCTTAGGTTCAAGTTAATGACTCCTTTTTGTACTAAAACAGTAAAATCAGAGAAATAGAGGAAATGACACATAAGTCGTTTTATAAATCTGATGAGAGGAACAGAAAGCATTCACTTCTTGGTGTTTTCTATTATTTTGTTGTGGAATTCAAAAAGGACAATCTGGGTGCTCTTTTGAAGAGCTCAGGGAGTAGAACTTTGCCAAAGTGAGGCCCCTGGAGATCTGGGTGTGAATGTTCCTGAGCTCAGGAGGTCGGAGGCAGGCACAGGAGCCCTGCAGCCCCGAGCCCGGCCTCCCCAGTGCGGTCACAAGCCGAGAGGGAGCAGGCGGCGGGAGCGAGGGCCCTGCTGGCCCAGGCCTGGCCCTGCTGGCAGCACCTCTGGATCTGAGCGGAGCCTCTGGGTCTGCCGAGGCCTGTCCAGCGGCCTGCCCTCTGCGTCCTGGGGTCAGCACGTCCCCAGCCAGGTGCTGCTGACCACCTTCAGTGCAGTGGCCTGCGGCGGCAGCGAGGCCTGGGTGGGGTGGGCCACGGCGAGCCTCAGCTGGGCTGCCCACCCTCTGGTCCCCGTCCTCCCTGCACTGCGTGCTCCACACACTCCAGCCCCTCGCTTCTGAGTCACCCGTTGTCCTGCAGAAGGCGGAGTCTGTCCCGGGCAAGAAGCACTGGCTCAGTGTCTCAAGGCAAATGCTCTTCCTCCTCTGTCATAACAAAACTGGTTTCCGGCAAAACACATGTTTACTATTGGAAAAACAAAATATACGGATAAAAGATGTATCGCCCCCAAATCTCTACCATCCAGAGCATTTTGGTTTGTGCCCCTTTGGAGACTATATAAATTAAATAAATATAACAACATAAAATATAAATAAATATAATATAAATATTGGTTTACTTAGTAGCAGTGTTTCATGTGCACAAAACAAAGGAGAGGAAGTGGATCTCGAGTCCTCTCACCTGCTCGTATTTTCTGAAGCGACAGAAGGGCTCGGTGCGATAGAGCCCTTTACCCTAAACGTCATCAGTCCAGGATGAACACTGACTCCTGGACGGGGAGCTCGGGGTGAGAGGAAAGAGCATCTGCAGCTCCACACGCTACCTGGGGACGCCACGCAGTGCACAACAGCAAATAACTCCTGGGAAAAACGTGACATCTGGAAGAAGAAAATAACACAGGATGAATTTCCTACATGTATGGATTAGAACCTGGAATCTCCGGTAGGTTTAACGGCTTCCAGCTGGAGTCGGCAGAGTCACTACAGCTGATAGAAAGTGGGGCCACCGAATAACCCAGCTGAGACTAGACAATAACTTGAGCTGCTTCTACCCATGTGGAGGAGTTTGTAGTTCAAGTTCAGCCAAATTAACCCCCTTCTTTGCAGTAAGGCAACATTATTCAGAGTTTCTACGATATAATTCTCAATGTCTAGTCTACTAAGCAAAATTAATTGACATATAAAACAGCAAAAATGTTACCCGTTGAAAGATTCTTCAATAAGAAGATGACAGAACCCCTATGGTGCAGTTAGCAGGGAGGAGTTTAAGAAAACTATTAAAACTATGATCAAGGTTCTAAAGAAAATCTACTTATAACGAATTAAAATACAGGAAATCTCAAAAGAGAAACAGACACAGCAAAATACAGTAGAAATTCTGTAACTAAAAAAATAAACATCTGAAATCAAAACTCCCTGGGTGGGCTTAACAGGGGACCGGGAATGACCAGAGAAAGAGCAGGGAACTTGAAGGGGGGAGGGGCCAGTAAAATTACCCCATCTGAAGAAGAGAAAAACAACCGAAAACAAGAACAGAGCTTTAGCAACCTGTGGGGAAACTGCAGAGGAGTGTATATAAGATGTGACCGACAGCAGAGTGAATGTGAATTTTCCGCATCTACTGGGGTGAATGACAGAATGCGCCCGCCCCCCTGAGAACGCTGCCTTTCGTGCTGGACACACTTGTCCCGTCCTTTCTGCTTCTTCGTGAAGCAGCTCTGAAGTCTCGTCTCCGGACTGTCTTTAGCGGCGCGGCCACAGCAGCCTTGCTGTCCAGAACTGACTCAAAACTTTTATTTTGCATGGGGAGTCCGGCTTGTGGGAAGAGCCAGAAGCCTCGGGGTGCCCGATCTGGTGGGAAATGGGTGAGGGCACTGGAGAGTTTGCACTGGACTCAAACTGCAGTAAACATTTTAGTTGATCATTACGTCGAGGCAGCCGTGAGAACGTCCCCGGAAAAGGACATCACGAACCGCTTCAGAGGACAGCAAGAGTGCGGGGCAGTGTGTGTGAAGCCGGGGGCATCTGGGGACCGCGATGCCAGTGCAGTGCCACCTCGGCACGCGAGCTTAGTTCTCACCACAGGATCGGTCACAGAATTCATCCCACAAATGCAGTGAATTCTGCAACCAGAATTATGGAAAGAATTAATTTTGCAAACCAGGTACTGCTGTATGTCTGTTGCTGTGATAATTTTTTTTTTTTTTTTGAGACAGGGTCTCATTTTGTAGTTCAGGCTGGCTCTGAGCTCACTATGTAGTCCAGGCAAGCCTCGAACTCAGCCATCCTCCTGTCTCTGCCTCCCAAGTGCTGGGATGACAGGCGTGAGCCACCACGCCTGGCACTGTGGTATGTGGTATGGATGGCTGGTGGGTGTGAGTCTCCACGCCCAGCATTGTATGTGGTTACCGGGGATCGAACTCAGGACCTTGCGCTTGTGAGGCAGGTGCCGGAACCACTGAGCTAAACCTCCGGCCCCTGCTGTGATAATTTTTAAAATTTAAAATTTACTGTTTTTTTTTTTTAATCGCACCTCATGTAGTTCAAGTCCCAGAGGAAAAAGAAGGGGAACAGAAAAAAATAAAGAAACTGCAGCCAATTAGTCTCCATTTTGTTTCTTTGACATAAATTTACAAACTGAAGAAAATGAGCAGACTCCAGATACGGACATACTCAGACTTCTGAAACCCAAAGCAAGGAGAAACTTTTTTAAACAGCCGAAGAAGATGAGTAACAGAACAACACAATCTTAGTACTCCCTAAGTTTTTATTAGAAATTACAGAGTACAGAAGAGTAAACTAACACCTTGAAGATGAGAAAAGGGAAAATCCGCTCAGGGTCGTTTCAAACTGGTCTCCCGCACAGTTGGTCGGGACTCAAAGCGTTACCAGTGTGAACGGAGCTCGGTGCTTTGCCAGGGGCCCACATGCCCTTGTGGATCTGCTTCTGCTCCACACGCTCTGCTCCGGCCCTGTGCCAACCGGCCTGGCTCACGCAGGCAGCGTCCCTTGACCCAGACGCGTGGGCCGGGTACCAGTGTTGCCGCGGGAAGACGATATGACTGACCTGCTGTCAGCAGACCGGACCTATCAGAAGACGGGCGACCTGGAAGGTTGTCTTCCTCCCAGGACCCTTCCTGCTCTCGGGTCTCAGCTCCCGCCGAGGTGTGAGAGCTCTGCCCTGCTCTGCCCGTTGGTCCTCCTGTTTTCTGCCTCCAAACCGGCCAAGCACGGACCGTAAACACAAGCCGAAGTAAACGTCTCCTCTAAGCTGCGGGTGTCAAACTGTGTGTCGGTGATGAGAAAGTGACGAAGACCAGCTCCCTCTGCGTCCTGAGAGCTTTCGCTTCATAGCTCTGGGGAGATGCTCTCAAGCAGCACGGCCCTGGGGCAGCGTCCGCCCTTCCACACTTCATGGCTTCCAGGTTCCCTATGCGGAGGCCAAAAGGGTAAAATTATACTCCTACCGGGCTCTCTAGCCTCATCTGTTTCTTCTACTTCCTGCCTTCTGATCCTGCTCCCTGGGTACTTTTGGGGGCATCAGGGAATATGATAGCTAAGGAGGCGTCTCTGGGGTCAGACTTCGGATCCGCACTAGGGTCTGTCCCACATGAGGTGCGTGACCTCCAGAAAAGTCCTAACTTCTCTTGCCTAGATTTCTTGACTTGAAAAAGGGAGATAAAAATAGTAGCTTTGTCATGAGGCTGTTGAGGAAATTAAGTGATGAGGGCTGAGAGTGCTCGCCTGGTATATACGAGGCTCTGGGTTCAAGCCCAGCCAGGCCAAGAATAGAAATAAAAGTAAAAAGACCGTCGGAGAGACAGCAGTGGAGAAAGAGCTCCAAATACACCATCTCCTCCTCTTTTCTCTCATCAGAACTCCAACAACAACACCAACATGATTATTATTATTATCCAAACAAAGCAGCTTCGGAAATATTTGCCCAAAGTCACTTGGAAAGACAACTGACAGGGCCAGTGTACCTATTCCAGTGACAGGCGGGAGGGCTGTGCCGGGAAAGCCCACGGACACGCACCTGGCTGGTGCCAATGGCCACTGACCAGGACACGTGGCCCCAGGGATGGTTTTGTGCTGATTAGGGTTTCAGGGCTGAAAGAACTTGCTGGAGGTTTCTAGGGTGAAGCACTCGGGTGACCTATTTTGAAGGGTGTCAGGAGAAAAGAAAATGAGGACTGCTGGTAGCTCTGGCACCCCAGCGCTGCTCGGGGCACTCCAGGGTACCCTAGTAGCCTCGTTCTTCAGCCCTGTGCGCTGCCGTCTGTGCGACTTCGTCCTGGAAATGACAGACCAGCCGAGGAGTGCTGCGGGCAGAGCGGGCTGTGTGCCCAGGCCAGGGACTTCTCCAGGAAACGTGTCCCGAGATGTAACAAGTGCACACAGCGTGATGGTTTCTAATTCGGCGTGCAGCCCTTGCTGGCTAGCTGTTCCTCGGCAAGGCATCTGCTGCCGCTTTTCCGGTTATTACTCTGGGGTTTTTAAAGAGCACTGGTGATTTTAAAATAAATGTGAGTGAAGCTCTCATCTATATTAAGTGTATCTCACAAATATATAAAATACGTCCACGTGTATATGTTAGATCCAGAAATACATTCTTCCCTGATCGTAGATTATACTAGATGGGACACACAGGAACTCTTCCAGTGGTCACTGCAGGACAGGGAGACGCTTCTCGCTGCACTTGCCGGGGGCCGTAGACCTGGACTTGAGTTCTGCCTTAGTTCTGAGTGAGGAACAAGGTGGGGCGATGGTTTGACCCCCTACGTCTGCTTTCAGTACTTCATGGGCAATACATGCAAAGCAGAGCTGCGGGCCAAGGGGTCGGGCGCTCGGCCGGCACTCGATGGATGCAGCGAAGCAAACTTGCCTATGAGAAAGATGGGCTCTTATTTCCAGGCCTTGGCCCAGCTCCTGGCCCAGGATCTTGACAAGGCTGGCAGAGGTGTGGGCGCCGAAGCTGCGCAGCTCTGGCCGTGGACACTGGAGTTGGAGTCGGAGCCTGGTCTTGGCCCTTCCGGCTGCATGGCCTTGAGCAGGTGGCCTAATGCCCTCTTGGTCTCTCTTCTGTAAAGAGGGATATACCGCCCATCTGAGAGGCACGACGGGATGAAGTGAAAGCTGGAGGAAAGCCACGAGCTGCGGAGTAGCCCTGGAAAGAGCTCAGTGGTAGCTGGCGTAGCGATTAGCCTTGCCTGGGTCAAACGGACTAGCTTAAAATGCCTGGGAGATTCGCCCAGCGCACGCCTGGGTGTGCCGGGGTGGGTCGAGCTCCAGTGGCCCTGGGTTCTCTGTGGCTCCTGACCTGGTCCTCCCCATGTGCTGCTTCCCTTCCCCTGAATTTTGCTCCACCGCTCCCTTCCACCCTGATGCTGTTCACTCCGGAGCCAGCCGACCGTGGACAGAACCCTGTGAAACCATGAGTCGAATGAAACCATCTTTAGGTTGCAGGTGCCAGATGCTGCGTCCCCGAGAAGGAGAGCTGACCAGTGGAGCTGGTGAGTGCTGTCAGCGGGAGCCGGACTGTGAAAGTTCTGCCCCTGGGCAGAACAGAGATGCCTGGGAGGGGGAAACAGGTGCCGAGGGCAGTTAGCCAGGACCTGGAGCGCCAGGGATGGTTTTGTACTGAGCAGGGCTTCAGGGTTGAAAGGACCTGCTGACGTCATTAGCTGTATGTTTCTCTGCCAGTCTCCAACAGGGCAGCAGGAAGGGGGAGCATCACCGGGAGGAACTGGACGTGGGTGGGCAGCCTAAGCATCAAGGCCTCACCAGGGGCTATGGCGCCCGCCGTCCCTCCGCAGCTGCTTCGGGCCTTCGCGGTGCTGGGAGGAGGACAGGACTGAGCGGAGGCTTCGCTTTGCACTGGGAAGCTTCTTAACTGGGGGCGAACACAGAAGACAGGACGAGAAATGTTGAAGGGACTTGGAGGCAGCAGGCTGTTTCCACACTTCCCGACACTCCTGTCTGGACAGGGGTCCCCGCAGATCCAACCTCCCCTCGAGACTGGTTTTCGGGGACTGACTTCGAGTGACTTCGTTCTACAGACTGGGCCGGTCAACTCCCCAAAAGATGGCGCAAGCACAGCGTGGCAGCTGATAATTTGTGGTCTCCTGTGTCAAGGAGCCGGGGGCCATGGCCTGGTCATAATTCCCGACCTGCCTCAGGCTGTTTGCTCCAACCACCTGTGCTGAGCGCCCCCACCCTGCTGTAGGAGGCACGAGCCAGAGCCACAGCCGCCGCCCTCGCCCCGAGGGGCTGTCGGCACAGTTGTGCCTGCCTGAGGCTGTGCAGCAAGGGGGGGGGTCGTGGCTGACATCCGGCCGTTCGCAGCTCACACGGGGCAGCCCCTCATCCCTCTGGGAGTAGGAATGTCTTCTGCTGATTTGCATGAAAGTGCTACTTTGGGTTGTGGTAACTCTCATGGGGAAACCGTGTCTGCCTTTG
>PVIC010004523.1:0-62124 GCA_004025085.1 Thryonomys swinderianus
AGAATTAAATTGTGTCATATACTAGTGCAAATTCTCAATATTGGGTGTGATCATGATGTGTATACATAATGTACCAATAAAGATTCAAAAAACGTTCTAATCTACATCACACATCTTTTAAAATAAAGTACAATATTTTGAACTCCTTATATTAAGTATATTTAAAAAGAAAATTCGTTTCATCTCTAATGTCCTATTTTAAAAGTATGAAAATATAATTGGCTGAGAATAATTTGTATCCTTTTTCCAGGGTAAAAGCGAGTAAGTGCGGTGTAGTAATAATTCAGTATACCCCACTTAAACTAAAATTTGCTTCATTAAGTGTCCATGAATCCTATCATGCAAAAGGCATGAGTTCTAAGCCTCATGATCATTAGTAAGTGGGTATTTTTTCCATGGAAATGGTTAATTTAGCCTTCTTTTATAAAAATTTTATAAAATATGGGTCCTCTACTTAAAAATGATTATTTTAATTACATATTTGAAACACTACTAAAATATCTCAATTTTAAAACTGTTCCTGGCTAAAGAAACTTACTACATGCATTTACCTTATTAAATCAAAGTTAAAATTCACATTATAGTCCAAAACTCTTCCTTCCTTAGTGTGTGTGTGTGTGTGTGTGTGTGTGTGTGTGTATATAACATTTACTGAACATGATGAATTAATTTAAGATTATTGTGTCATTTTACCAAGAAATACAGCATTTATTTAAATCCTCTCAATTTTACGGGTCCTGAAATGCTTGTTTAAATCCTATCATTCACACAAAGACACATTACAATTTAAATTTTTACATCCTATAATTGAAATTCAGGAATGACTGTCACAGAAATTGACTTATCACAGGGTTCTGGAAGGTTCCTTTCCAAAAGCAGTGCTGTAAGCACAGCCAATTTTTTATTCCAGTTTGGCAGTCGGTCGCTTAGTCAATCAGAACTGGATGGCCAAAATTCTCTCTTCCAAAGTTGATAAAAGTGTGGCCAAATATTAATAATTCCTGACAAAATTAAGAAATCAGCAACCAGAACAGGTGGCGGATTTAATACAGCGTTCCCATACGAAAACGCACATGCCACAGAGTTTGCAGAAGATGCAAATTGGCACCACTAAGCATATCTTCGTTGGATATCATTTCAGGTTTCTGTTTCTACTACTTAGCATTCTTGGAGAATATGGACATTTACAATTAATCATTTCTCTAACTTTCAAACTACAGTGGCAGTGAATAAGAATTCAGTTTTCGGCCAGGCATGGTGGCTCACGCCTGTCATCCCAGCACTCGGGAGGCAGAGGCAGGAGGATTGCTGAGTTCACGGCGGCTTGCCTGGGCCACATAGTGAGCTCAGGACCAGCCTGAACTACAAAGCGAGACCCTGTCTCAAAAAAAAAATTCAATTTTCATACTCAAAATTATTATTGAATAAATTAACATTGATGTATCGGTGGTTGACTACCTTATGGTCATTTAGCCGTTATATGCTAAGTGAGGCATCTGAAAGCTCTCTGCGTGTCTTAGCAGAAGCGTTTTTATCACTCCGGTGGAAATAATTGCAATGAATTTGTAAAGGTGATGGTATTAAAAGTTCATAAACTGATGTTTTCTTTCCTTTACAGAAAAACCTCGTACAAGAACTGTGCGTGTTAGTGATCACCACCTCCTTGCTTTCCCAGGGCTCGTGGGATCCCCACCCAGGGCCGCCGGGCTTCCGCTCTTCTCTGGCCTCGAGGGGCGCCTGCCCCGCCCCCCGCCCTGTGCAGCCGCTGCCGGTGGTACCCGCTCTCCGGAGCAGCCTCCAGCCTCTGGGCTCTGACTTCCTTCCGCTGTTCTCTGCTTTTGGGCGCTCACTTCTGTGCTGTCCTCACGCTGTTGACTCATTGTCTTCCTTTAGACATATAAATGAGGTAGTTTTCATAGTCTCCTTTAGGAATCCCTTTATTTTCTCTACCTTTACCTTATTGTGACTGAATTCCATGTATTTTAGACATCTTTATATTTAGACTTTTCCTTTAAATTTATAGATCCGTCCATAATCACTCACAGAATTACATTCCTGTCTTATACTTAACAACAGACATGTCTCTGGGTTCTTTCTTCTTTGAAGCTGTAAATAATTATGTTGTCAATAAATATTGCTGTTATTATTCCACACTAGAAACATTTAGCTACTGTTTGTAGTCAGGCTGTAGTTTCTTCTTCTCATTCAGTAATAATTGAAATCCAAAGTATCTTTGATGTTTTTCTTTTCATGTCTGATCATTATTTTTTATCAAATATACACATTTCAATCTATCTACATCTAATTCACTTTTATTCTCCCAGTTCTTATGTGTTTTAAATGGAATTTTCAAATGAGTCAATCAGTATGCTCGGTTGACCTCATGGCAAATTGAATATTTATGTTTTCCTCTGAATCTATTGTGTTTTATTCAAAATATGAATGCTGCCAGGGATTTAGCTCAGTGGTTCTGCTGCCTGCCTTGCAAGTACAAGGTCCTGAGATAGGCCCAAAAAGAAAAAAGATTTCCCCCAGTACCAACAAAACTAAAGCAACAAAATAATGTTATGATAGATATGATAGTGTATTCCACTGGATAGTTTCCATTAGGAAAAAAAGAAGCTAGTAAGTTAAGCGGAAAATTATCAGTATTTAGCAAATAGTAAGCCCAGAGAAACAAATCACTGTGCGATGGCTGAAGAAGTGGGAAATGGTCTGGGTGTGGTGGCTCACACCTGTATCCCCGCACTTGGGAGGCAGAGGCAGAGGCAGGAGGATTGCTGAGTTTGAGGCTTGCCTGGGCCAAATAGTGAGCTCAGGGCCAGCCTGAACTACAAAGCAAGACCCTGTCTCAAAAAAAAAAAAAAAAAAAAAAAAAAAAAAAAAAAAAAAAAAAAAACAACAAAAAAACAAAAAACACGCACACACACAAAAAAACCAGAGAAGTGGAAAATGAAAGGGCCACTGAGCCTTGTAGATTTACTCACACCAGTGTCCGGGATGGGGGAAACGGGCACCCTTTCATAATCACCCTAACATTTGCATTTAGAGGTAGACAAAATGCATTAACTTGTTTCGCTTAGCTGAAACACTGCCTAACTTTTATCTCTCATTGTGTTTAGAAACAGACTCATGAGCCATTACCTGCAGTAAAGAAGGGATTTAAAAGACTTCAAATGTTATTCAATCCTGTACGTCCCTAAATCTGGCATGGAGATCACTGTTGTCCATATTGGCTTCTAGAACTTATTTAGTCTCAGTCGTTCATTCACATGGAGAGGTGATATGACCAACACTGGTACAGGTTAGTATACATTATAATGACATTCAACATTGGAAATTTGTACCTGTACATGGTATATCATGGTTCCTTGTTTACCCATTCCTTTCTCTTTCACCCCTATAACTCTATTTAGAAAAAAATTGTTTCTGTTTTTTTTTATTGTCTCATTTTTCCCTCCCCTACTCTTCTCCAGTTAGTCCTATTCTTCCTGTCTTACATTCTTTATTATACATTTTGATCCTCATGTACATTTTCAGCTTCTCATACTAGAGAAACTATTCAGTATTTACACATGTGTATCCTATTTACTTAAAGTATGATCTCAAGGTCCATCTGTTTAGTTTTGATTGTCTCTAGTTTATCATTCTTTTTTTTTTTTTTTTGAGACAGGGTCTCACTTTGTAGTTCAGGTTGGCCCTCAGCTCACTATGTAGCCCAAGCAAGTCTCGAACTCAGCAATCCTCCTGCCTCTGCCTCCCGAGTGCTGGGATTATAGGCGTGAGCCACCATGCCCGGCTAGTTTATCATTCTTTATGGCTGAGTAGTACTCCATTTATAGAGAAACCACATCTTCTTTAACCAGTCTCTAGTTGATAGGCACTTGGGTTGTTTCCAATACTTATCTATCACACACCATGCCGCTATCAACCGGGTGTGCCTATCTTGCTGTGGTATGGTTTTAGCTCTTTTGGGAGATCTCCAACAGGGGAAGAGCTAGGTCTAAATGGACCCTGATCCTCATTTTTGAGGAATCTCCACAGTGATTCCCACAGTGCTTGGACAAGTGTACATTTCTCCCATTAGCACAGAGGCTTCTTTTTCCACACTTGTCCCTAGCATTTGTTATTGGTTGAGTTCTTGACAGAAGCTGTTCTTCATGAGATGACACACTACTTTACTACAGCTGGTGCTAAGTCATAACACAACTTGTGTCTCCCATGGACTCTCCCATTGAAGTTCCCATAATATAGTGGAAATTTATATAACAGTATATAATATTCCTATTGATACTCTTCATAGTATGATCAGTAATCCAAATTTACACAGCACATTAGACTTGAAAATTCAAGTTAGTCTAATACTTGTTATCTTAAAAATATTGTTTCTATGAACTATTATTCTTAGCCATCCTCTGTCCTTATTTAATACTCAACTTATTTTTTTAGGTTATGAGAGTTAAACTATTCTAAATGATACAATTCATATGTACGATTCAAACCCAAAAAGGGTATATTTTCATCATTTTGCTTAGATTAGTAGTTTCAATATTTTGTTGAAAATGGAGGCTGTCCTTTCAACATTTGTGCACTTATTTATTTGTAAATTATGGAAGCTATTTGGTAACACCCCAAATATATTACCAGAATCACAACAGTAGTAGGAAATTGTGAAAGGCAATGTAAAGATAAAATATATTACTTGAAAATAACATTTATTCTTGATATATTGTACTTTGTTCTATTGAGAGAAAACTACTCAATTATGTTTAAGTCTGGCTTAATATTTTTAAGAAAATAGCAATTTTAAAGTCTTATTCTAAGTTCAGTTTATTTCATTAATTAACAGCATTCTAATGAAACAGCTGCCTTTAAAAATATTAATTCAAGTGAAAGGATGGAATGATAGACAAAGATGAGGTTGAAATAATGCCAGTTGATTTCTATCTTTCCTCATGGTAATTATATTTTCTTGGAAAACTAATCAAAATTATGATATTTTCAGAAATTCTATTTAAAGTCACTAAAACATTTATTGGGAACACTCAGAAATGTTTGTATCTTACATAATTTACAAAGTTTGGGTCTACATATTTGAACTGTAGTGATCTAAGAATTTCTTGTACTGACAAAGGGACATTCAATTTCCATTACAAAATGAAATGCTCAAAACTGGCACTGATGGAAACTCCTCTGACTACTAGTTTTTAAAGTCCTCTGTAATTATGAAAAAATTTTTATGAGTTCATAGTTAAAATATGATCAATTGTTACATCGGCTGTAAAAGGATAATGAAATGTTTACTTTCTTAAACAATGTCACATATCACAGAAATAATTATCAAAGAGAATGTCAGAAATTTGGGGATTTTTGTATTTTCTAGTTTTACCAATTATTATTTGTCTTTAAGTTTTCCAAGCCCTTTGTTACTTTGTCAGAATGATTTTATGCAAATTCTGAACATTGTTACAAAGTCTGGTCAAGTTTCTTTTATATTTGAAGGAAGTTCTGTTTAATAAAATTAACTGCCTCAGTGACAGCCTGTGACACTTTTCCCATTTCTCATTTCAGCTTCTTGTCACAAGCACTTGCCAATAAGCAATGTGAGGAAAAGATTTGTTCTTGCTCAATGTCTTTAATTTTCATCACTGATCACATTTAGATTGTTTTCCCACCAAGTGTTGTTTTCAACAAGGCCATTGTCTTGAGGAAAATAAAGCCTTGATTGGCTTCAGAAATAAAAGCCATTCATAGATTCCAACACTGAAAAATAAAATGTGGCAAATGTCTTAGACTGACATGAAGAGAAATACTTTATTCCCAGCTAATTCACCAGTTGTCCAGAGCACCTCCCACACTGACTTATTCTCATCCTTCTTTCTTCAATTTTTTAGAAACACGTCTTAAATTCCAACATTTGCTGATAAGAAGACTGGTTTTGTCATTTTACTCTACTCTTAAAGGAAAGCTTTAGCCCTGTAAGGTGTTAAGTGCTTCACTGAGTTTGCAAACTTTCATTTCTATAATGTCATTACAAAAACAAAACACAACAAAAACATCACAGTCATACAATGTTTCTGAAGTATAATTTTAAAAACTGAGCAGTATAGACAATTGCATTTTATATCAATGCTAATTTCCAGATCACCAACAGGTTAATTAGTGGTATTTGCTTTGCCTTTTGGAGACAGCAGTGTGTTTTCCAGGGTAGTCATTACATATTTTTAAAATCATAATTAATAGGGCTGAGGCTTAGCTCAGTGGTTCCAGCACCTGCCCTTGCATGTGCAAGGTCCTGAGTTTGATCCCTGGTGCCAAAAAAGGTCATAATTAATAGGCTTTTAAAAATAGGAAAACTTTGTTTTCATTTTTTCCTTTTTACGTTAAATTTTTTTTCTTCCCTTTATTTACTCTCCTCTGTCCCCAGTTCTCCTGCCCCTTTGAACATTTTCTTCCTATTCTCAATGATGAACATGATCATAATGTATACTTAAAATTTACCAATAATTTCATTTTTTTAAAAAAAAGTTAAAACAAAGAAAGCCAGAATATAGTATGATCATATTCCTCATTTGGAGTGGTGGCACATGCCAATCATCCCCACACTTGGGAAGCTGAAGGAGAATTCCTGGAAGTTGGAGCCCAGCCAGGGTGGCATAGGGAGTTCACGGTTAGCCTGAACTACAGAGTAAGGCTCTGTCCCAGTAAGACAAAAAGCAAAACAAAGTAACAGCAACACAGAGAAAGCCCAAAAGATAGTTCTAGTTTGTTCCTCATAAACCCAAAAGGTGCTAGCAAGATTGAGTAGTTCATGTGCAACCCACACCATTAAATACCAGCCAAGGTGCATGAGCATTTGCAAATTAACGAGGGCTTGGCTTGGAGCCAATAACTGTCTAAATTATATACTGTACAATTTGCTATATAGTTCATTGACCTTTGGGACTATAAACACTATTTGTCTGACTTTTACATTCCTGAAAAGAAATGTGAACAGTTCTAGATAGTATTCTCAAGTTAAAAATTTCAATGTGGCCAGGCGTGGTGGCTCACGCCTGTTATCCCAGCACTCGGGAGGCAGAGACAGGAGGATTGCTGAGGTCGAGGCTTGTCTGGACTACATAGTGAGCTCAGAGCCAGCCTGAACTACAAAGCGAGACCCTGTCTCAAAAAAAAAAAAAATTCAATGTGATATTTTCCCACTCCCTTTAAAGTTTTTAGCATCACTGAATTATAGTATTCTTACATGCACACTAGTGTTGTCATGAGTATCTCAGTCTCAAAATGATAATCGTGTGACTATCTACAACTCTTACCCTTCAGCTAGTGTTTCAATTATGTTTGTCACCAACAAGATGCTACAATGTCTTACTAATTGGGTTTATGTCATGTAGAACGTATTGATTTGATTTTTGTCAAATTCATTTTAATAAATTATTCATTTTATCTGCTTTAGATTTTAGTATTTAGGTACAAAAGCATTCACAAGAAATGTGCTTTGTGCTTTGGAAAAAATGATCTAAAAAATACGCTGTATTCTTGGGTATATGTACATAAGTTAAACAAAAAACTACTTTCCCAACCATCTAATTCAGAAACTTCATGTACTGCTCTGTTAAGGTTCATGGTTTCCATTCCATGGTCCAGAACTGAAGAGCATGTTCATACAGGATTTGTCTTAGGGGCTATTTGGTTTTGAGGTTAAACACAAACTTTGGATTAGGCGGAAGGACACCCATGTCTCTGCATGTCATTTTAACTTTCCTACCCAGGACATGGCAACTGCCTCTCTATTCATCTTCCACACTGTGAGGTGAGGACAATATAAAACCCACTCACAGGCATATTGACAATGAGATAAAGTGTAGAACACATATAATAGTGCCAGAGACCAAAGTAAGCATTGAAAAAAAGTTCTGGCTCCTTCTAGTGTGTGGGTATTTTGTAATAAATTCTTTCAATATGGGTAATCTTGGAAACTGCTCCTGGAACGTGAAGCAAGGACTTGTAGTCGCTGTTCCTTTTGATAAACATCCAGTGTTTCCTGAAATAGCACATGGCTTAATTTTACTAAACACATGATAAAAGTATGTCTCCTAAATTCCAGCTTTCCCAGCTTGGAGACATATCCCTGATGTGAAAACACTCAGAGCGATTTTGCAAGCACTGTAGGTATTAAATTAATGTCTGTTGTACACCGGAGAACATGCTGACAGGTGGTAAATGCATATAACCTGGGAGAAAAAGTAGGGAGTGTGAGTCTTGCTGACCGCCTTAGTCCCATTTCTCTTTTTTAGTAGTCTAAATAGTATATTATCAATACCTTGATAATGTATTTCAAAGAGTATTTCTTCTAATGAAGCCATTTCTGAGCATGTTCTTAGCCAGGAAAGGCAAGAAAACAATTTTTAAATGTTATGTTTTAGGAAAAATTGACTTTTTTTGTTTTTGGAGGCAGGGTCTCGCTTTGTAGTTCAGGCTGGCTCTAGAGCTCACTATGTAGCCCAGGCAAGCCTGGAACTCACAGCAATCCTCCTGCCTCTGCCTCCCGAGTGCTGGGATTACAGTCACGAGCCACCACGGCTGGTAAAGTGACTCATTTTTAACCAATGCTTTGGAAAATACACAGAAATAGAAGTTTAATTGATTTTGACGAGCAGTCCATATAAACTAAATACTACTTTCATTTTTGAGTATGATAAATTGTCTTTTCATTTAAGCATCAAATGAAAAAGGGTTACATGTTCTCTTATGTTTAATAGAGCCCCAGGTATACTGACAGTATTTCCTAAAATGTTATTTGTCCAAGATTTGAATGTGATTTGCTCTACAGGAAGAGAGCCTGCTGTTTCTCTCGCTCCGTGTAGAAAAACAGCACACCGATTCCAGTCTTGACGTGCCCCCCCCCCCCGTCCACTGCGGCCTCCCTCCTGGTGACATCCCCAGCACACCCGCACAGAGGGACACCTGTGACCCTGCTGCTTGACTGGGCATCACATCTGCGTGGCAGACAGTTGCCAGGAGCTGGCAGCGGGGCTCCCTGCCAGCAATGTTGTCTGTGCCATCCTCCCACGAGCTGACTCTGCTCAATTGATGAACAAAACCCAAGTCCTAAAGACTTTAATGATAGGAATGGAGACTGTAGCTCATCAGATTACCAGTGATCAGAGCAAAATGAACCTTGCAGAGCCAGAAGCTATAAAACCAATTGGCGAAGCTCCACAGAAATCTGATTCAAAGCATGTTAATTGAGCATAAATTAATGTGAACGTAGTAATGATCCATGTGAATTTTAGATGATTGACTATATCATTTATCTCTAAGGCATGGGTGATATAAAACCCCTTTCTGCTTTAAATGATTATTTAAAATACTGCAAAACCAACTGGATACTGATGGAGAGCAAATGAGGAAGCAGGAGTAGGGTAGAAGGGTAATTGATCAACATGTGGATTCCTAAAATCCAGACGATCATTACAGTGATAATATCCTCAAAAAAGCCTATGGTAACTGTATGCTCAATGTAGTATTTATAGTGAGTTATTTCTCCAAGATTTTTTTTTCAAATTTCAATTATACGACATTTTACCTATTGAGATTTTTCATAGATAAGCATTTTGAAAGCTCATTTATTTCTTATTTTGGGATTCTCACTTAAAATTGCATTTTTACTGGCTATTCCTTCTTGAGCTTCTCATTGTAAAGTATTTAAAGTGACTAGGAAACACACACACACACACACACACACACAAAAGAAAAGGATACAGCAACAAAAAAAGATGAATGATTAGGTTGTTTCCCAGGCAGAATCTGGGAGAGACTTCAGCTATCAAATGAGTGGATTGGATATCATCAGGATATCTTCTGTTATAAACTTTGTCAATGAAAATAGGACAAGCTTCCTGGTTTTAAAGGAAATTATTTCATGCCACTTTTTCTTACTGATGCTGGCTGAGAAATGCAAAATACAAATCAATGTGAAATTGGGGCACCCAGAACTTCACAACGGGGATACTGTACTTTGAGAATGCTGCCTACTTATCTAGCTTTCTACTTCAGCTTTAGCTCACCCTATATGGAGGTAAACCCAGGAAAAGGAAAGTAACCAATTAGGCATTTGCTGCAGGGAGTGTTGGAGTCAGGGCAGGGCAGAAACACTGTGGGCTGCTGGAGTACAGTTTCTCCTTCTGCTCCCTGCAGAAAATGTCAAAGACCTAAGCATCAAAGATTCTTTGTGTTTCTTAAAACTAAAGAGAAAGCACAGGAGGAATCGTAAAGTTTATGGACAAACTACATTTGAGCAAAGAAATATAAATAACTTCCAAAATATTCACAGAAATTATATATCTGTGAATAACATGACATCGGTAAAAGAGAAACACTTAAAAGTGTAAACATTTTTGTTAGTGTGTACTGGAGTCAATAACTCTGAAATAAGTACAGTTAAGAAAATCCTGAAATGCAAAAGTAAGAGGTAATAAAAAGGCGGAATTGTTAAGTAGCATTTATGAAGAAATACAAAGTGGAAAAAGAAAGTGTTGCAGTTTACATCTGGATGTCCCCCAGGAGACTCACGAGCTCATAGGTTGGCCTTTTCAAAGGTGAGTACATGTAGAGAATCCTACAGCTGACTTGCTGTTAGGATGCGGAGATTAAATTTGAACCCTTGACAGCCTTTGTGATCACCAATATCATATAAAAAAAAAGACAGGCTACTTCTCTAGCTGGAGGAAGATCTTGGTGAGATTCGTATTGTGCTGATTTTGCATCCAGGTAGAAGGTAAGAGTTACAGGGTCTTGGAGACTTCTGCTCAGATTTCAGAAGGCCCCAGAGGCCAGGCAGTGCGTGGGGAGGCAGGGCGTAAGGCCGTGAGAGTGAGGCTGAAAGACAACCTAAGAAGTTGAAAAGTCAGGAACAGAACATCCGAAGAAAGTTGCGCTCAGTGACAAAGAGAGAGAGACCTTGAGCACAGCAGTCTGCAGTGTTATTGAGGCAGGACTGTCCAAACCATGGGGAGCTCACACTTCCCCACAGGTTTCCCCTAATGCTGGATGCTGGACTGCAAGATTTAATGTTAGGTCCCACAACCAAGCTACATAAGTCAATAGCAGTCTCAAAGTTCAGGATCCCTTTGGTCCCACTGTTTTCTATCTTCCAATTTCTCCTTTTTTGAATAGAGATTTTCATACTATGCTATTGTATGCAGTATTTAACTTCCTTTTTTTTTCCCCCAGACATTACAGCTAAAAGTTTGCCTTGAGTCTCAAAGGAGACTTTGACGTTGGACTTCTCAACAGTGGTAGTACGGTTAGATTTAAATGCTTTTTAGGGGTTGACTAACTGTATTTTACATAAAGACATGTTATGAGTCTTTTGAGGGCCACCAGTGGAAGGTTATGGTTTATAATAAACGTGGGTTATGCAGAATGGAGGAGTTATAGGGTCATGGAGGCCTCCACTCAGATTTCAGAAGAAGATCATGAAAGCCTAACTGTGATGGAGAACCAAGAAATTGGAGAAGTTATAAACATAAAACATCTGAAGAAAGGTGTCAAAATAAATCTTGTCTACTTTAGGTTGTGTCTTAATGATGATAAAGTGATTAGAAAGTGTAATTAAGATACATATTTGTGCCAGTAAGAAAGAGTGGCCTCTGTAAAGTCCAATCAAATTGTGACAGAGGACAAATCTGAATGATTCTCCCAGAAAACAGGAGCAAAGAGCTCAGTAAAATAAAAAAGAAACACGGTTTTTATGTTGTTTTATTATTTGGTGGACAGAGATTTTTATTAATAATTTACTTAATAAGAAAGGATGATTCAAGTAGAAAAACGAAGATTATAAATGAAATCTCTGTTAAAGGTTGTTAAAAAGTAAACTAAGCCCATACAAACTTGTCTTTTCAGATGAAAAGAACTTTCCCCTTTAATATTCCTTGTATGAGATATCAATCTAGAATGTACTGGAGGTTTTAAGTGAAGTCATAAAATTGAGTTGGAATAGTATACTTCAGTGCTCTGAAAGGTCCACACATCTTATAGTGGCCTTCTCCACCCTTCTTCATCGATTCCAGCGAGGGCAGACCTGAGGCCCGAGATGAATGCCTTGCAAGGCAGGGAAGCCATGGATTGTTAGATGGAATAATGAGGATAGATCATCCCCTGCATCCTTACTTAGCTCTCATTCCAAAGTTAAGACAAATGAGTTTTCATAATGTATTATAAGTAGAAATTTACCATGTGCCCATGATCTTTCTAAATATCCAGAAACTAGAACTTTGCAATTCCATTTCAAGGGACCCAGACGAAGATTCGTTAACACTAGTGGTATCCTGATGCTAGCAAAGGAGCTTGTCTTACATTAAATTCAGTAACAGAAGACTACACATCTTGAGACCTTATGATAACTGCATGATAATCCAAGTTTGAAGTAAACCAATATTTTTCCTAAAAAGAGGGTGTAAAATGTCTCTCCAAAGCCAGTTCTTTGTAAATAACCTCCTGTCTGCTTTCTTTCTAATTATTACTGGAAAAATCATAATTTTTTCACCATTGATGTTTAGCAGTACTAGAAGTGATGTTAGCCCCCTCAAAATACTAATGTAAATTAGCTTGTCTGCAAACTTCACTCTAGGTTACATAAGAAGAAGGCAATTACAAGGATCCTCTCAGGAAAGTGTGCAAAGATGACACACTTCTCTGTCATATTCCAAACCACTCCTTTCAGTGTAAGCCTTCATTTTGACCAATTGACCTCTTCACAATTGTGTAGCTATTGGGTTGGTAAACATTTCAGATCCATCAAATTAGGTTATTCAAATTCTAAATAAAACTAGGCTTAACTAAGGTTGAGTATCTGCTAAAATATCACAGAAGGAAATAATTTGTGGTTGGGGGTAACTACATTATGTGTGAGGAAAAGATAATGTATTGCAGTTTTCCTCACATTAAACTCTGACTTTGACTTCTCTTTTTTCTTCAGAGTGCTTGTCTTTATCTCACATGTTATTATATTATACATGATTCAGATTTGCTCACTCTTTTAGAATGTTACTCCAAGAGAAGGTCATTTCTGTCTTGCTTGCTACTTTGTCTCTAATACTTGCCACAAAGATGTGAAGGACTTGACACCCAACGCTTCATGAAGGAGGGAACCAGTAAGTAGAGACCATTTCCTGCCAGATTTTTCATACTCAGAATTACTTTTCTGATCTTTTAACTTCATTTAACTTATTGGTACATTATATATACACATCACAATTATACACCATATTGAGAATTTGTACCAGTATATGGCATAACTTAATTCTCCTTTTCCCCCTCCCCTACCCACCCTATAAACCCCACCCCTATTTACACAAGTTTTGTTTCCTTTCTTTTTAACCATCAATTTTTTTTCTCTCCCTTCACTATTTACCCCCGAATCACATTTCCCTTTGTATATTTACTATTTCACAATATCAGTCATGCAGTCTAGAACACATTTACAACTTCAGTTTCTCATCCCAAAGAATATTTACACACCTGTGGCATATTTATCTCACTTATAAGTATGTCCTTAAGATGCATCCATTTGAGTATAAATGACTCAATTCCATCATTCTTTATGGCAGAATAATACTCCATTTATACCACCCCCCCATTTAAAGACTCAGTACAAAAATGGGCATCTGTAATGAACAGACATTTTTTAGTGGAAGATGTAAAAGTAGCTAAGTAGTATATGAAGAAATGCTCAATGTCATTAATATTTGAGAGATGCAGATGTAAACAACTCTGAGGTTTCATCTCACTCCACAAAGAATAGCTGCTATTTTGGAATTAGCCAGCAACAAATGCTGGTGAGGGTGTGGAGAAAAAGAAACCCTTCTCCACTGTTGGTGGGAATGTAGACTAGTATAACCATTATGGACATCAGTGTGGAGATTTCTCAAAAAACTAGGATTAGAGGTTTCATTTGACCCTGCTATTCCCCTGCTGGGGATATACACAAAATAATTACAAGATTCATATCACAGTGACATATGTGCACCCATGTTTATAGCAGCTCAGTTTGTGACAGCTAAATCTTGGAAACAACCCAAATGTCCATCAACTTTAGACTGGATAAAGTAGATGTGGTTGTTTTTACTTTTCCAATTTTAATACAATCTAAATTCCAATAAAATTGTTCACCATTTTCAACCATATCAATATTTTTTCTTAAATTGTTGCTTCATTTATATGATTTGATTTTTTTACTCATTTAATACAGTATTTTTAGTGAGGCTCCAGTTAGTTACTTAAAAAGCTATAAAAGTTTAAGGTATAATCAATTATATATAAAACAGTTTGTCAGAATTTAAACTACAAGAACCTACTGTCAATATTCTACTTACTGTGTGTTTCCTGGCAACTTACTTCTTTTCTTTATATATTTCCTCCTATGGAAAAGGATACATATTACCTACTTCATACACACACACACACACACATATATATATGCATCTTCATTATATATACTCATTATATATAATCATTGTATGTTATATATTCTGGGAAGGTAAATGGTGGATAAATATTCATTTTATATATATATGTATATATATCTTAATTCTCCTTATCAATAGCAATTTATGTGTCTGTCTTTGACCTGTCATTATCCACAATCTGATAACAATGGTTAAGACTAGTATATATGTATGTGTGTATGTATCTAAGTGATCAACAACTTATCATTCAGATGCTGTGCTGAATCTTTTAAATCGACCTTCTTTTTACAGAACTCTAATATACAGGAAATTGTTTCATAGGTTTCAAATATGCAACCAATTCAGATTTTTAAAAAAGTTATAATTCAGTAAGCCATTAAATACATGCTACTTTATCTTGATTGCTGAAGATTTTCCTATGAAACTATGAAAGTACTGCCATTTAATTCTAAATAAAAGGATCTCAACTTTTTTTTCAAGATAGTGTACCAGTTATAACATTTTCAATTCTCAGTGGCATAACTCGTAAATAACTTCACTTTGCTTTTAGAAATTCTGCTAACATCCTAGCAGAGATTTTATAGGTAGAGTGGGTGTGAGTTTATTCATTGTTGTCTAAACTGGTTATGAAAACAATTGCACACTCTGATGTGAGAAGAGATTTCATCTATTCAGTCAGCTTTTGTAAATAACACATTTTAAAATACTTCACATACTATAGAATGAAAAAATATTTTATAAGGAAGGGACTAAAGCCAAATAATACTAAATTCATTCATGAATGCATTCATTTCTATATTTACCTACAAAACATTGAGCTTCTATAGTTATTAGAGGAAGAAGTTAAAAATATACAAATGGATGAGAGAAAATTTCTTTGTGGTGCTGTAAGCACATTATATAAAGATACACTGCTCATAGTAAAAGTGAGGCTGACTAAATATACCGGGAAGATAAATGGTGGATAAAGTCACTGAAGAAGTCAATGACCTAAGCTATGAGAAGAGGAGACTGATCAGGATGATTCCTCCAGTGAAACAGGCAGAATTTATTAAGGTACATAATGAAGAAAGAATATTCCATACAGAGAAAATATTTTACACAAAAGGACGAAGTCATAAAAATACATAAGGTATTAAGGCTTAGGTTCACCAAGAAAGTAAAGAATTCCATCTACAGATTGTTATCAGATTAAAACACCCACAACATGATGGTCTGGAATTAAGTCACTGTAGAATTATCAATTTTTTAGAATCACATTATTTTCTCAAACTTCTTATTTCTGTTTGCAGAAATTTGAACCAATCCTGCCCCAGGCTATGTTAAAGTGTGGAAATATGGTCTTGAACTTAAAGTATAAGGTTGAACTAGAGGTTCAATTTCAGAAGAATCATTCTGAAGCCTTGACACAAAATAGAAGTATCTCGTAAGATTTATTTTTTTCAGAGATATGACATGTTTGAGGGACCACAAAATAAAATTTATAGAATTTCGAAGTATACTCGATACTGCTCTCAAAACCACAGAATAGGAGTCAGAGGTTGTTGGTAGGTTACTTACGAATTATGACACAACCATACTTTGGTCACCCTAAGTAATTTGTATGGTGACAGAACCATCTTTCTTGAGCTCCCTCCTTTTCTGATCTCCCCACTTCTTGCCCCCACACAGCCAGGTCTTTGGTCTTTTCATCAGCAAATAGCAGATTTACTTTCTTGCTCTTCCTGAGTTGTGTCCATACCTAAACAAGTGATCGAAGGATGCCCTAAATACATACATATATACATACATACATACATACATACATACATACATACATACATACACACACAAGGTTTAGGCTACTTCACGACCTACCTGCTGCTGCTTAAAGGCATCCAAACGCTACCTTCTTTGTCCTGAAACCTAACTTAGAGGACTTCTCCTGCACTTCCCTTGCTCTGTCCTGATGCCCACTCTGCACTTCATGCTACACGGTGGTTCTTTGAATCTGATCTTTGCATCCAGTCTGTCTCCCTGTACTTACTTTATTGAGTCCTCTAGATGATGATCCACATATTCTGTCCAGATTCAATAACTTATTCCACCTTAGCCCAAACTGGCAAGCTTCAATATAGAACTTTTCACTTACAAATGTATACAGATACAAATGGAGCCAAAGAGGTTTCTGATTCCCAAGGAAAGAATTATTTTCTCTGTAGAAAACTTGACTCATTATGTTACAGAAAGTTTCGCTTTACTAAAATAGAACAAGTCCCTGATGAATGATTTAACTAGAGCATTAATGTACATAAATGGCATTGTGTATAGAAATGTTATATTTACTTTAATAATTTCAGCATTATATACTTTTTCATAGTTATGCACTATTATCCCCAATAGTTCTGATATAGATTAATATATTTATCTGATGATTCAATAAAAAGTATCATACTTGTCATGTATCTCAATTTCTTGATGTGTTACTACCTTTGCTAGATAGTCTGAGAGTCCATGATATCATGTATGAAAGTATCTCATATTCTCTTGTTAACTAATTCTTTTATCTAGCCCTAAAAAATTACTTGCTTCTGAGCAGGCAAATAAAAAAAGAACAACACATTGATTTTTTCACTGTAATTTTATGTTCCTAGCTTCTGAGTTTATTCATCAATGCACATTGTTTTGTTCAGAAGTAAATACTGTTGCTGGCAGCATTTGGAAGAAGTTCTATCATGTCTGGAGGATTCCTGTCATGTTACCCAGCATAAACTTGGTCTTATTTTCAGTAGGAGCTATGTCCAGATCATTCCAGAACATTCTCTCTTTTGTCCTCTTGGTCTCATATAAAATGCAATGATTCAAGACGAACTACAGAAGACAGATCCCTAGTATATTCCAGCATGATCTAGAGGAGATAATCTTTTCATTCATAATTACCTGGTGATTGTGCATAATAAATACATTAACAAGACATATCTTAATTCTTTTGACATCATTTTACCCTCAACATTTTCTAGTCTCCTCCTTACTTGCCAAAGATCTAGCTCCCCATTTCCTATAGTCTATCTTTCATTTTTCTCTTTGACTTATTATCATATACATTCGTATAGAAGGAAAGGCTAAATATTTAGCCTCCTGAAGACTAATAATCTATCAGTTTTATTTCCCCCCTTGCAACATTAACTTTAGAAATTGTTAAGGATTTATTCATGATAGATGATAGAGAAAGACAGAGAGTATGCACAGGTCTAACACATTATATATACTAAGTGAAACCCCCTCATCCTACTGTTGAATTGGTGATGCAGTCATAGTTAACTGAGGTAGATGGAACAGCACACATGATGGGCCTACTAGAGGTATGGGTGATGTGATGTTAAGTTGGCCACTTGCACTTCTCTTGAATGCATGTCCTGAGTTCAGAACCACTGTGTCACGCCTGGGACTGGGGCAGGATGAAGGACCCACAGACCTCTACTCTGTTGGTACATGTACTCTGTATTAAAAAAAAAAAATCTTAGGAGAGTTGTTGCTGGCTATTGGCAGTAACATATCATGGTTATGTAAGGTCACCAGTTCCCTTTTTCTTCCTTGACTATTTCTCCTCATTTTGCACATATCAGATCTATTTGTTTGTTTGTTTATTTCTGTTATCAATACATGTTTGCAGTGCATAACAATTATATTCACTATAGTAGATTGCTACATGAACATAGCACATTTCAATTTCCTTCTTTTTTCCCCCTCCTGCTACCTTTTCTTCTTTTTCCAGCATTAGATTCACTTACTTGTAAGAGTTTATATAGTTGTCATATAGTTGAGTCAAGGTACATTTTTAGGCATATCTTCTCCACTGGGAGTGGTTTTAATTTTCATTGGAGCATCCAGGAAAAGTGGAAGTACTTGTTCTTTCAGTTTTGATTTGCTTTGAAATTATGTATACTTGTTTTTTTTTTTTTAGAAGGATCTACATAGTGTCACACATTGCATATTTTTCATTATGTCCTTGTTTTTCTCCTCAAATTTAAAAATGTGTATTATTTCAGAAATCTTTGGCTGAAATTTCCTATATTTAGAAATGACTACTCTTTGTGAGCGAGCCTGCAAAAGATAGCAGCGGTGTTCCCATGAATGCGTACTATTGTCCAAAAATATAGAAGTCTAGCTATAGAACTTATATATAACAATATAGCACATTGTTTTACTTCTTATTTTACCATTTCAGTGTTTGAATGTGTTCTCTTATGATTCTTTTTTGCTAAATTGTTGATTTGGGTCTACTGATTGTCCTTGATATTGATATGGTATGTAATGACAAACGCTAGTGGTTATGATTTAAATAACCAATAATTACATCTGAGTTATGGTAGAGATATATAGTTTTTAAAAGACCATGAAGTACTACTACTTGCAGTAAGAGTTCAAGAGAAGGAATTCTGTCATCCTTTTATAGATAGAAGACACATAGAGAAGGTTTCCCACAAGGAAAAGGATGACAGTAAATAAAACTGCACTCTGTAAAGCACATTTAAAGAAAACTAGAACTTAAGGAAAATCTAAAACAAATTTGAGAGTTAATAAAGCCTTAAAAGTCAAGCGGATACTATAAAACCAGAATGACACTAGGGCAAACACTGGTACTGAAAAAAAAGTCTAGAGTATAGATTCCTAAGTGTTTAAAATGTTACACTTTCAGTGAAAATATAACTAGGGAATAGAAATTGCCTGTGGGGAGGAGAAACCAAGGAAGACATCTCTTGAATCCTGTGTATTCCTTCCTCGTATGGGGTATAATAGGCTCATAAAAACATTTGTAACTTCTGGCTAGTTCCTTGATATTTTGGGGGTCATGAAATTATATTCGCGTACCCATGGCTTCACTTTCTAAGAAATAAAGTAGGCTGGTTCTAACCTGGTGGCTTCTGCTCCCTGATCCTTTTTAAAGTCCAGTGAGAATACTTTTCTGGACAAAAGTCCACTAAATCCTCGTCACCCAGGGCTCTTAGATAGAATTCTTATGATATCCCAATTTAAAGCTGTCAAATATAGAGGGGGAAATGCTATAATTCCAAGTAGTAGCAGAAAGTAAATCTGAGCAATTTTTAACTTCTTCCCAATTTACTTTAGTGAAACTTTAGAAATTCAAAGACAAAGAGGAGATCTAAACTAAGGCACAGGGAAAAGACAGATAATCTACATGGAAATATCAATTAAATAGCAGATTTCCACTACTCATAATGACATACTATGCAGAAATTTTTCAATGATGTGAGCTTCAACTATTTTTCTGAAGTTAATATGCGTTTGAGAAAAAGTACACTCACATGATAATCAAGAGTTTTTATCATCAAAATAAACAAAAAACAAGAAGCTTTCAAAGAAAAATATTTCAATTGGAAAAATCTAAGACACTAGAAAGAATACTGAAAGCAAAAAATACTAAGTATTTAAAATTTTTAAAAGGAGCTCCATATTATAAGAAATAAAATTTAACTTACAAGGCTAATCATAGCAATAGACTTTGCTTTATGGAATGAAGAACACAGGGGAAGAAGTAAATTGATTATGAATCCCAGGTTTCTGTTTAAATCACCTTTGCAAAGTGTTCAGAGTTTGCTTGATCCTTATGGGTTGCAAGGTCATGCCTTACCTTTCTCACTGCTAAAACAAAATACCTAATGTTCAAAGTACAAGGGGGAAAAGCTTATTTATCTCAGTTTGTAGAAATTTCAGTTCAACACTGTCTGGCTCAAAGGCAGGATGACTTTACGGATAGGCATCACAGAAGAAAAACAGTTCATGGTGGGCAGAAGACAGCAAAAGCAAGAAACAAAGATTGACCACACTTCTGTCTATCCTTTATATCTTATCCAGGTTATTTAGGGCAGTGGCACTCACACCCTTAATCCTGTGCCCTTGAGCCTACACTGCAAGAAGAATCAGTCCCAGCATCACACACTCCAGGTACAGCCCCCTCTGAAAAAGCCCCATCTATGACTGCATGAGGCTTTGGGGAATACAAGCAACAACAGGTGATTTTTCTTTTAATTTTCAATGACTTTCTAGAGGAATAGTAAGATTGCCTATAAGGTTCAAATATTAAAAGTAATTTTAAAATAACAGTACAATATATTTTCCTTACTGTTATGAGAATTATAATTTAGAACAAAAGTGATCTTAGATAAATATGTTATTATTTCATCTATAAGTCTATATAGATTTTTAAATAAGTACAATCAAAAAGAATAAACATTTGCTAGTAAGTTTATAATCTATAATAATCCTATTCATAGAAAGCTATGTCTTACTTCCATTTAAAAACTGAAATACATTTTAAGAATTCAGAAAGTAGAAATTCAAATTAAATTCTTAATTTAAAAGAGTTGGAATTAATACTTGTTAGGATTATAAAACAGTGTTATTTAACTCACATTCTGTATTGTTGTCATACCTGAATTGCATATAGATAGATAGATAGATAGATAGATAGATAGATAGATAGATAGATAAGATAAATAGACAGACATGAATATATTTTCGTATCTTCTAAAGATACCAGAGGAAAAAAAAAAGTACACTTACATGAATATTTATTGGGTTCATACCATATATCAGACAATGCCCTAGTTACATATCATTCACATAATTTAACCACAGCAGCCTGAATTATTTCTAGTTTGCACATAAGGATAATAAGGTTCAGACCAGAAGTTACCTCTCAAATTGGTTCAGCCAGGATTCTGAACTAGAGTTTTCTGAACCCAAAACCTTTGTCTCAATGAAACACAGTTCACCATTTGGGTGATAACAATTGCAAGTGCTCATGAGCGGTCACTGCTACAGTAGACAGAGAGGGAGACAGTCCTTCCTGCTAAGCACTATGGGTACTAATAACTAGTACTCATAGTCTGTGGTGTCTTTAATGAAAAGGGAAATGTTTCCTCCCCCACGTCTCATCTCTTATAATTTTGTGCATCCACCTGATGAAATACCTTTTAATTTCTCCATGAGTGATCACCTCTATCAACATGTAGAAATTTAAGGACAAAGTTTAATGATACATTTTCATTGCTGAAAAGAGACCTCGCGTTAGTATATGCACTTCAACATTTAAATTTCAAACATGTCTCATGTGAATGTGATTTTTAAAAAACATGACTTCTGCAGAAACTCTATTAAAAAATAACACGGTGAACCTGTCGTGACTGTGTTAAGACAGGACAGCTGCATACTGAGGACCCCGGAAGGGGGCCCGTTCAGTGTGAAGGCAGAATGCGACCAGTAGGCTTATTGTCATCCATTTGCGACTGAGCAGTCACTTGGTTGACATGCTGAAGACAGCCTCAGGGTGAGAGAACTTTGCATTATTCCTCATCCTCCTGATAGGAAGTCAGGAGAACTTGGAGATAGCTGAGTGGGGATACACATAAAAGGCTGGAGAAAGCTGTAGAGACTGCGAGGCATCATTAAAAAGAGGCAAAGTTCTTTTATTTCTGAGACATGAAATTGCTTTTAATTTCTGGGACTTCATTGTGTTTCCAGAATCCATAGATTCATGAATATTCATTTTTATTCAGCTAGGTTTCCTAATGAAGAAAGATTTTGCCATAGTCCTCTGTTTGTTTGGTTGTATTAGTTAGTTTTACCTGTAGGATTGTTACCTATAATATAATCCCTTTGATAAAATATTTAGCCAGATGAATGCATAGTTTAATCATTACCTTCTTAAAGAAATTAATATTTCACCATATTCTGAATTAAACAGGTATACAAATAATATTGCATCATTGGAAAAGAATAGGAATTTTTAAAAATCACATAAAATACATTTTTGTGCAAAATGTCAAGTCTTTACCAGTTTCTTACATGTAGTGTTGTTGCACCGAAAGAAAGATGAAGGCTGTTAGGTCTAGATCGCAGCATGTGGAAAACATCAAAGAGATGGGAGTCCGACTTTGGAGGAAAAACCTAAATGATGCAGACTGAAGAGTGAAAACGGTTTTTGAAAATGTAAACTGGAAGAAGGAATGATTTTGCAGTTATGAAGGCTAAGGATGCACTTCAACTCACTGTGGTGAAAAGAGAGCCACCTCTGAACCAAGAAAGAAGAAAATTGTAGGTAAAGAAAAAGAAATATTATTTGACATAGTCTAATACTCTTATGAAGTTTAGCTTTGCAGTCAAATTTATTATAGTCTGAAGTGGGAGCAGTGTGATAAATATGGATAGTTTGGGCCTGCATGCCTTAGCTTTCAAAATAATATTGAGAGAAACAACAGAATATTCCTGATATTTGATACCAGTTTGAGGTGAAATCCTGAGAAGGGTAACCTCACATTTGGCCAAGTGCACTGATTTTTCCATGCTGTGATCAAGTGGTCCCAGAATCTTCTTTATTCACAGAACATGAACAGATGATTATGAACAATCTCCTTGCATGTTGAGAAAGTTGTTTCCACTAAGAAAATATTGATTTTAATGTATCTACAACATTTTATGTATATTAATTATACTTATGAATATGCTCCATAGTTGTTTTTTAGTTATGTAAAGCAGTGTTTGGTTTTCCCCTCTACCAGGCAAAAAAACACATGTCTTTTCCATGCAGCTTGTAATCAAGTAAAACATTTCAAAACGAATTAGAATAGCATTTCACATATCAAGGACATCCAATCATTTTCAAGTTTACATTTTTAATTAACAAGGATCTGATAGTAACTCTTAGCCTACTTGTAATCCTGGGATAATCAGTAGTTAGGCAGAGACTTCCTGACAAGAAAACAGAATAACAAGTTGTAATTTGTCACTAAGCTGAAGCTTAGTTCCATTTACCAAGAAGTCTGCCTGAATCCTTCCCAGTTTCCATAAGTTCTCTCTCTTCTACACACTGTGCCCTTTGCCCTGACACCACCACACAGCTGTTTGCTCTTCAAGTTCTGCAAAGCTGCCTGCATGACCAGTGTAAAGATTTCCCCTATACTTCCATCTCTTTCAATGCTGTGTGAAGATTTCTAGAACTATCATGTGTACAAGTATTATTTCAAAGCAGTACAATTTATGGAAATTTATTTTAGTCAATTTTTATAACATAATTAATTCTTATCTTCTCATGACTATAGATAATATTAAAATAAGTTGAGGAAATGAACAAATGAAGAATGCTTTGCATTTTACAAATCATTTTTCTCTGTGTCAGGTCCTGTGCCCCTAAAAATCGTTCTATCCATAGGCATTATCATGTTTATTTCAGAGCTAAGGAAGCAGAAACTTAGGAAAACGAATCGATCATCTTTCCAGATGTCGAATGTCCAAAAGTTAAAGGAGGTTTATTTGGCTCATGGTTTTGGTGGTTTATGGACCATGTTTGGTCCATGGTCAGCAGAGATATCAAGGTAGAAGGAAGCTGTTCACCTCGTGGCAATCTCATGACTACAGGGGAAGAGCATCAAGGAGCCCAGGTGAGTGACACACCTCCTTCCTGGGCCTCCCTCCTGACAGCACAATCAGCTGTTTAATCCATCGATGACTCTAGTGCCCCTGTGATTCAATTGTCTCTCAAGGAGTCTCTTCATGCAGTCAATCTGTCAATTAAGATTAACTGCACAGAAAGTGTTTACATAGTCACTTTCTAGCAGTACTGGTCTACATACACTGAGCCCTGTGAAAATGTTCTCTACTTTTGTTATAGATAGAAGGGATCTTGATGGAGGACAAACATTTTTGAGAAGTGACATATCATGTTTCTGTGATAATGAGTACATTGCTTACTACATATTAAAACTTAAGAAAAACTTGTGAGAGCACTGGGTAAATAAGTGGGCTTAAGAAAATGAAATGTCCATGAGTATAAATGTTCTTATTGAATAAATCTTGTCCTTTGTCATTTCATCAAAATTCTACAATAAACTAGTCACCTTGAAGTTTACATTCTTTCTCTACTCCATGACTCAATAAATTGTCAAATACAAAGAAATCAAAAGCCTAATTATATTATAAATGTCCTGATTTACATATAAAGGATTGAGTTGAACAAGAAATAAATGCTATATCAATAATTATATGAAAGCCTAAGAAATTGGACATAGTTCAGTCTAAACTTCAAACTGTTTCCCTGAAATTTACTTGTTAGAAATCCATTCCTAATGTTCTGTTTGATGATGGCTCAATTTTGGTCAAACCTTTGAATGCTATTGCTATGTTAGTTCATTTATACACACAAGCATGGACAGTTCTCTAGAGGGCAGTTCCACAAGTGGAATTAATTTTGGCTGATTTCAATTTCAAAACCCCAGACACTACCATGAATCAAGTGAAATGCAATGCCTGCAGGATCCTACCTCCTACGACTCCGAGCGACTGTGAATTCTGAGCATTTACACTGTAAACACAAGATTTTCTATCATTATATTTCCTGACTGGGTTTGAATGAGTTTTGCCCTAGAGGATGATTAGCAAACAACAAAAAAGATAGCACCTTCACAGGCCAAGGAATAACTGACATACTTAAATATGCCTTCCTGTCGGACAGACAAAAAAAAAAAAGTCACAATAAAGCAGTTGATGTATCAGCACACGTGGCACTGGACATATTTTTGCAGGAATATATACTTATATCAAATATTACTTTTCCCATCACTGCCTGGAATTTATGTAATTTAATTAACTTATGCTTCAGTGACATTTTGGAAATGAAGTGCTTCTGGAGTAAGTATTGGATAGGATCTACTTAGCATTCCATCACACGAGAGTGACATAAATCTAAGTCTTTCAATAAAAGCATGCTTTGATATAAATTGGTTTGAAAAATTTTGTACTGTTTAATAAGTTCACTATCTTTAAATTACTTTGTCATAGCCACACTGAGGAAAGTGAATTTTTGTAGGAGTGCTGCTACAGAATTGAACTTATATGCTAACATATTTAAATATATATACACACCTACATCTGTGTATGTGTACATGTATGTATTTTTATTGAGGCATAATATTTTTAAAAATACAAATATCAGAAGTTTATCATTTAAAACATTTTAAAAATCAGGTCGGAGATTTAGCTCAGTGGTTCCGGCACCTGCCTCGCAAGCGCAAGGTCCTGAGTTCGATCCCCGGTAACCACATACAATGCCGGGCGTGGTGAGTCACTCCCACAAGCAATCAATACCACAGTGGTGGGCATGGTTGCTCAGGCCTGTAATCCCAACACTCGGGAGGCAGAGGCAGGAGGATTGCTGAGTTCAAGGCTTGCCTGGGCTACATAGTAAGCTCAGGGCCAGCCTGAACTATAAAGCGAGACCCTGTCTCAAAAAAAAAAATTCAAAAATCAAACACCATCACTCATATCAAGAAACAGACTTCTTTCCAAAAGCACCTTTTTTTTCATTATCCCTCCCAGCCGCTGATTCTTCTGCTCTGCTGTCCCAGCCTCAAAATGTAGAATCAGTTTCTTTTCTATGCTTGCGCAAATAAAATTCATTGTTGAAGCCATTATTTTTCTTTATATAAAAGCAGCATTCTATGGACAAATTTGTTAATTCTAGGCAAGCAATTTGTTTGGAATACCGTTAGAACAATCAAGCAAGATTCCTGTAAGAATTAATTTAGATAATTTATGTAAAAACATAAAACTTCAAAAAACAATCCTATCTCCAGGTTTATGGTGGTTCACTTTAATAATCTCTCCAGTCGTGCTCCATTACTGCTGTATCCTCATATGCTGCTCACAGATGGCCCCTGACACACAGGGTTGAATTTATGGGTTTATGAGAGTGAGTTGCATTCAGTAAAAACTGTACTTCAAATTTTGCATTTTAATTGCTGTTGGTTAGTTAGGAAGATGCAGTATGATACTTTCTTGTAAGGCTGGACAGATATGGATGGCCACAGCTGCCATTCAGCCTCAGGGTTACAACAGCCCTTTGCAGTGCAGCATGTGGTGAAGCTGGAGGTTTGTAGATAAGAAGCATCCATTCACCAGTGAGATATTTTCAACTCATGGTGGGTTTTGAGATGTAATCCTGACATAGATCGAAGACCATCTGTACAGTTAATAAATACACAATACGAGATGGTGCATGGGCAAGAAATTTGAACTTGAAAAGTTAGCCTTTCATATGTATAATATAGTGTAACTGAAAGTATCTCAGTGTTCTGTTATTTCTCTCATTCATTCAGCTTATTTTAAAAATGTGATTGGAGGGCTGGAGATTTAGCTCAGTGGCACCACACCTGTTCTGCAAGGGCAAAGATCGTGAGTTTGATCCCCGGTACCATGAGAGAGAGAGAGAGAGAGAGAGAGAGAGAGAGAGAGAGAGAGAGAGAGAGAGAGAGAGAGAGAGAGAGAGAGAGAGAGAGAGAGAGGAAAGCGTGCTTTGTTTTCAGTGCCTCGGTGTCAAGGCAAGGAATTCAGATTTTGTTCCTGACCGCATCCTTCCCCAAATGAACTTTTGACCACTGCTTTCTACAAATGCAGGCATATTTAATATACTTAAGAAAGGGGAGAATAGGAACAATGATGTTGACATGAATAAATAGAAGATATGTTCCTGGAATATGGTGAAATCTTTAGACCACATTCTTGTGGATTAATTTAACCCTCATCCTAGACTACATTACACATTAGGTAGGTGCCATAAATGATTTGCTTTACCCCCAAATGTATACCAAATCCTTAAATCCGCATGTTATGGTATTTAGAGATGAACCTTTGGGAGGTAATAAGAATAACAAATTATAAAGGTAAGGTCTCCAGAAGTTTATTAGTGGCTAAGAAGAGGAAAAGAGAGACATTTCTTTTTCTCATAAATACTGATTAAAATAGTGCTGTTGTGAGACATTATGAGATAGCAAAATTTCTTATTCCTCTGCTGTCCTGTACATGTGGTAGCCAGTGACTCTATGTGACTATCAACTGCCTGAAATGTGGCTGGTGTGAATGTTGGAGCTAATTTTAAATTTTGCTAATTATAACAAACCTAATAGCTAAAAAGTCGCATGTGACTAGTAGCTGCATTTTGGACAACAGAGCACTAAGTAATTAAGAATTAATCCATGATTTTTACCTTCCCCCTTTTAATGATTTTTTTCATAAAAGGACAATCAAACATTTCTACATGTCTGACAGATAAATTTACATGAAGAAATAAAAGCAGCAAAGGAACATATGAATAAATGTTCAACACTGCTGGTCATTTTAGAGATGCAGATGAAAACAACACTGAGATTTCATCTAACACCACAAAGAATAGCTGCTATTGTGAAATTAGCCAATAAATGCTGGCGAGGCTGTGGGGAAAAAGGAAATATCTAGGAATCAGTTTCACAAAGGAGGTAAAAGACCTCTACTCTGAAAGCTATAGCACTTTGAAAAAGGAGATAGAAGATATCAGAAAATGGAAAGACATCCCTTGTTCCTGGGTAGGAAGAACCAATATTCTCAAAATGTCTGTACTCCCAAAACTCCTATATAGATTCAATCCAACATCAATGGATATCCCAACAACATATTTTATAGACCCAGAGAAAATGATCCAAAAACTCATCTGGAACCACAAAAGACCTAGAAGAGCAAGAGCAATGTTAGGTAACAGTAACATGGCAGAAAGTATTACGATCCCCAAAATGAAACTACTACAAAGCACTGTGATAAAAAACAGCATGGTACTGGCAAAGTAACAGACCCGAGGACCAGTGGAACAGATTAGAAGATCCCGAAACAACTCCACATTCCCTAAGCCACCTTACCTTTGACAAAGGAGTCAAACATCCTCAATGGAGGAAAGACAGCCTCTTGAACAAATGGAGCTGGGAAAGACTGGGCTTTAACCTCCGAAAGGCTAAAATTAGACCTCTCTCTTTCACCATGTGCTAAACTAAAATCAAAGTGGATTAGAGACCTAGATATTGAAACAGAAACACTAAACCTGCTCTCTCAGGATGCGTGATGCTCTCATATTTTCACAATGAGAAGTTTCCACCGAGGTCATCCTCACTGTACCATGCAGCTTGCCCTTCACTCGTCCCCCTTGGAATCTTCTAACTTTCGCTAAGTCCCTCATTGTCTCAGTGGGTGCACTCACAGAATCCAAGGCAGCCTCCCTTGTTAGATCCTTAAATTCGCCACATCTGTGAATTCTCTTTTGCTGTATACGATGACATAGTCACAAATTCTGGGAATGTGAATGTTTTTGTTCTCTTTGTGGTACTGCCCTCTATTTAAATTAAGTAAAGAAAATAATGTTCACTCTATAAACGCTTGTAAAAAAATTTCTGTCAGCTGGGCGTGGTGGCTCACGCCTGTAATCCCAGCACTTGGGAGGCAGAGACAGGAGGACTGCTGAGTTCCAGGCTTGCCTGGGCTCCAGAGTGAGCTCAGGGCCAGCCTGAACTACAAAGCGAGACCCTGTCTCAAAAAACAAACAAAAAAACAAAACAAAACAAAACAAAAAATTTCTGTCAGCACTAAACACCATAAAATTCTTGTTGCCTGAAAATGCCTGTTACACACTATGTCCTAAAATTCTTCCCTCCTCATCAGTAAAAGCTCTGTTGCATTGCATTTTTTCAATTTTTATCTTTTCTAGTAATAATACTTTGTTCACCTTTTCCTTCACTATAAATTCCTCAAGGGATTTTGTTTTTTTAAACTTTTGACAAGGTCCTATAATAACATTCATTTTATATCAGAACATACTACTACTGCTGCTGTCTCTGTCTCTTTCCTCTCTCTGTCTCTCTCTCTCTCTGTCTCTCTCACACGCACGTGCACACACACACACACACACACACACATGCTAGTCTTTTATCCTCAGTTACATTTTCTTAGGTAAATTTCCATAGAGAAATAGCCACATTGAGGAAGCAACTCATTTCTCTCAGAAGCAGCCTGTTTATGTGCTCGATCAGGTATCTGCATCTTCTAAGAATTCGTATCCTTGTAAACATTATTTAATCTATCTCTCACCAATAATTTCTCCTTTTCTACTGGATTCTGATCTACAATTTACCCTAATTCACCTGTGAAGTGAAGGTGGAATAGGAGGATAAGGAGACACTTTACCACTTTTACTCTGGTTCTCTGTTACCCGTAGGAAAAAGACTTTGAGAAAGAGTTATTCCCTGATCACATTCTCACCTTCGCATCTGCATCTTCTGTTCATGGCCTGAGCTGCCCTGAGCCATCATTTCCACTGACTTCAGGAGCGAACTTCTGTCATACTCCGCACCACAAAAACCAAAGCCAACTCTTGTTTCTGTCCACATTTTAGAAAGTGTTCAACAAATGTATCACTTGCTTCTGAATCAAAAGCTTGCATTTTCTTATGACTTTAGAAACCCTACCTTCCTGTTCTTTTCCTAAACACTGGCACTGATTAATCTCAATTGCCCGCTCCTGCCCCACTGTTAACATGGCCGTGCCCAGGCTCCTTTCGATGTATAAATACTGCCTTACCAGCATCTCTTGGGCTTTCCCTGGCATCTGTATGAGCAGAACTTTCAAACTCTCCTTGGACCTATGATGTGTAATTGTACTTGACACCTCTATAAAATATAGAAGTTCGAGGTCCGGCAGCCTAAACTTAATCTTTCTTTGCTTCATCTCAGAAATGGTAAGAGCAAAATGTACACAGAGTTACATAACTTGTCCACGTTTATGTTGCAGAACAGAGATGCCTCTAACACTGGGAGTTACTTGTTATCACGACTAAAAAGTAAAAGAACAAAAACACACAATAATACAAGAAGCAAGTCTATGATTCTGTTCTGAGGGAAAAGTCCAACTTAGGCCAAAGGTCCACTGGAAAGACTCTGTCTATCCCATAATCCCAGAGTTTTATTTCCCCATGTTAAATGTTATGGTCAGACCCAACTACGTCTCATTTGAGGTTCCCCAAAGGGTTCAATCTGATTTCTGCATGTTTTTTATGTCTCTTTCTATCAACGATTTTCAGTAGATTGGGGTAGGTTGACATCTTCACCAATCTGATTTTTCCCAGACGAATGGGTAAAATTTATCACCGATACTACATTATTGTAAAGTGAGACATAATTTCTTTGTAAATCATCATTTTCATTGATAACCATTACTCTTAAATTACTGTGTCAGATACATACTACTTATTTACATGTTGGTAAGATTCAGATCATGCATGCATATTGCTAAAATCCTCGAGATTCAGTACTGATTTCTAGGAATATTTGCATTTATCCAGACTCCTTCTTAAGGTGAACTGTCTTCACTGAAAAGCTTTTTCAAGGATCAAAGAGACATTGCAGTATTGACCCTCAGGATTTGGAAGTTTAGATGAACTACCAAAGAATGTATTGCCACATATATCTTTTCTTTAATGAGTCTTCAAATAATAATGTATTTAATCAACAGGATAAACAATTCAAAATGAGATTACAGCTGGAAAGTGAAATGCCAAACAAATTCTCCATGATGAGGAGGATGAATCAATTAGAGCAAATTGCAAGGCAGTAATAAGGGAAACAGGGAAATAATGAGAGAAATTATCTGTATCAAAAACAAAGTTCTAAAGCCAAAATGTTTAAAAGTAGTACAAAATGGTCTGGCTCAGGGAAAGAAACCAAATGCCAACAGTTTACTATTGCAATGATCACAAATGCCAGATACTTTGGGCAATCAGCAGTTTGCATTCTGGATAGTTACTGAGGAACATTAATTATAGGAGTGGAGGCTGAACGGTGAGCAACTATGGGTTCATCTTTCCTGGCTTTGTTTATTTTAAATACATGGCTACAATACATTTTCACGCTTTTTCATTCCAGTATCCTCTAGAGATCCTATGGTGCAAGATGTCAGAGGATTGAAAGGACAGATCTCTAGGGTTTCATTTAGTTTAGAGGACACCTGTATGAATATTTTTCTGATAGTATGGGAAAAAGCCCTTCAGGGAAGAAACCTAATTATTTCATTTTATAGTGTTATTTTCAGAAGAAAATATGACAATGAAGACTCAGTTGATTCCTTTCACAAATGGAGAGAGAAGAGTGATTTCACAAATGTATGGCTGGGCTTTTCTAGAAAGTGCTTTCCCCCTTCAGTTCTTTGACTCAGGTATTGCTTGAAGACTCTAAAGTATTATACTTCGTTCTTCTAACAAGTACTTTCACTTACCAGGTATGGAGTTAGGGTAAGACAGTGTATTCTAAGAAGACCTGGCCTATCATACAATAAGAGTAGTTGTGATTGGCGTTTGTAAACAAGAGATGACTGTACTGTTCCTCACCTCTTTTCTTCTCTCCATTTTCTTTGCTTAAATTATAAATTTATGCTTTCCTAACATGATTATCTTCCTCAATATAGACACTAAAGAAAGAACTTTTCTCATCATTAAATATATCAGATTAATTTTACCTAACTGTTTATTTTCCCTTACAGATTTGTTCGTGCTTGACAAATTGCTTGTTTGGTGAGTAGAGTACCTGGTTGCAGTCTCCTAGTTAAAAACAAAGTGGGAGGAGAACCCTGCTACCTATTTCCAGAATAAATATATGACACTGTACTCCTTCCCTTCACACTGCAAGGAAAATTAGCTTTGTGGTTTTGTAGAAAGGCTGGGTCTAAGGATGGAATATAACATTTTAGCAATCAGCGTATATTACTAACCTTAGCAGATTTTGTCCTGAATACATTTGAATAATTTCCCACTCTCCTCATATCTTCTTCACCTTGTTAAAACAGATGAAGCCCCAGTGTCTTTGGTTATTCTCCCTATTAAAATAGAAAGCTCTGATTTGGGATTAGGCTATTCTGAAATATTTTCTGAAGTAACTCAATTTTGCCGGATCAAAGTGCACTTGTAGTTCATTTTTTAGCTATGGAGAATATGTATTTCTAATTTCCACTTGACAGGTCTTTTTTTCTCCTATCACAACTTAGAATTTTAATTCTTTTGTCTGAAAAATTATACTATACACATTTCCCTCAAATTCATTTGTAATGAAGAACTGCCCATCAGAAGCAAGTCAAGCATTGTGAATAAATATTATTCATTTCACAAGGGAGAGCTTTCCTCTGTGGGGCCTAATTTGAAGGTCTATGACTACTATGATTAGCACAACTCCTCCCAACGAGTTTCTGAAATAAGTGCAAAGAGTCGCGGTTAGAATTATTTGAAGTTTTCATTTTAAAACTTTTCCACTTAGAAACCAAATACACAATAAATATTACACAGCTCTAGCTGACAGGCCACCAGATGGATGGGCCTGTTAGAGCCTATCCAAACAAGGTCAGGCCGCTCATTAAACCGTGGTCAATAAAAGTGGTGAAATGGGTTTTGTCCCAAGGACTGATGGTTGGATAATTTGACAAAAGGAGAGGGAAGAATAGTGAAAAACCAAAAGATCGATGGCTATTAATTTAAAAACAACACATATCCTAGAAAGAAACAGTTTATGTTGTTATGTAGGATAATTACCATTTTCAATTAGCTGACATTACACATAGCTTTGGGACTATAGAAAGATGATACCCCCTGTGTCTCATCTCAGCTCTGTCTTTTGTCAGTGACACCCTGGTACTGCTTCAAAAGCAAACACATTGCTTTCTGAGGATTTGTTTTTTTGTCATAAAGAGCCAGCAGTGAAAATTTCAAAGGAAGTTCAGATGATACAGACTTCAGCAAAATATAGTAATAATTTCTGGGGTAACTGAATATTTTTTTACTAACCATTTTGCTAATAAGTATGTACTTTATTAATTTAATTGAGGTGGGATTTTATTTATTATAGTAATGCTGTTTAAAACAAGGGATTAGAAATACCAAGGTGAAGATTTCTATCCCACTGGTGTCTGTATACCAGTGTAACTATTCTTAAGTTATGTTGTAAAACATAAGTGTGTAACTATTTTGAAGCTATGTTGTAAAAGTTAAGCATTCACCTGCCTTTACTGAACATCATCTTTCAAATGAAAATGAAAATAAAACATCATTTGTAGTGTAAGATAAACTTGTGCTTTCTTACTCAGAAAAACTCATGTGCGAAGAGATCATGTAACAATAGTGAGGAGAATCACTGGTTCTGAAAGGCCCATTTGACTAGTGCACGAGACATTAGTCCGAAGATACATTTTTTATTCTAGTCTATTCCCTGTTTCATGCAATACGTACTTAGTCACTTTCTCTTCTGGAAAATAGGAGCTTCAATCACAACATTGTGGCTGGGGAGAAACAATATGGAAGATTATAATAAAGCATTGCTGCCCATTACTTCCGAAGCACAAAACCTTCATATCTTACTTAGAGTCATTGGTTTATAGCATCAATACTTAAAATGTGTTGAGAACCTAGCGATAACTGAAATCATAAACTTGCAAGACTGTCATAAACATTTTTGATATGGTGAAAATCCAGACAATGTAAGCAAATGTGTGTTTTCCAAATCACAGTCCTTAGAATCTAGATGTAAAATACTGTATTCTACTGTGTTATTATTACAAATATTACCACAATGTTTGACAGTTTTTTCCTAAATAGCCAAATGGCTAATAATACTGTAGATCAAACTTTCCATTTGATTCCTACTAAAATTGTTATGGTATGAAAAGCAACCACAAATAAGGTGCTATCCAGTTAAACTGTTTTGTTCACATGGAGGTACAGAATTACACTATTATTTTATATGTATCTTAATTTCACTTCTTTCAGAGTCATGATTATATTGTCGATTAAGTATACTATTAACACAAGGGAAGAATTCTTGGCCATAGAGGTCCAAGTCACGTTTAGTACCAACTTGATGATGTCTGAATTGCTTAAACTCACAAGGTTTATCTTATGACAGCTAAAGTGTAGATGCCACAGTTTTTGTCGTCTTATGCACTCATCTACAGAACAGCAACAAAGACACAGGATTAAGTTTGTATAGAACTTTTCTTGAGTTGAGAAGTATTAATTCCATGACCCTATTATTTTAGCCTCTGGACAACTTGTACCATTTGGACAATTGCTAAGAGGCACTTTAACTCTCTATAAAATATCCTAAGAGGACATTCATAGAACCTGGAAAGGAATGGGATCAATTTTTATTGAAGAAAATACATGAACTAAATCACATATATTTTCTCCAAATAACAACTTGACATGTCAGCGGATGAGGAACAGCATAAATTTTGCTCCACATTACGTCTCAAATCTGCCAGCAAAGCGCTCGGACAAAGAACAAACCAGTAAATATTCCTGGAAAGGGCAGAGGACAGAAGTGAAAAAGCAGGTGAAGGTGCTGCCATTCAATCTATTTTACAGATGAAAACCCTGAAATTAAAAAAAAAAAAAAACAAACATAATTTTTCCAAGATCACACAGAAAGGAATCACCTGACTCAAAATCCAAATCCTGATTTATCTGAACCTAAATCTCATGTTTTTTGTACAAACTATACTTCCATTGGCATAGTCATCACCTCATATTTCGTAGAACATTCCTGTGACTTCTCCCATGCCACTCACTAGCTAAGAGGTTTAAAATCAGAAACAAACCCACCAAGCAACCAACCAACGAATAGAGAACACTGTGAAAATATTTCTGCATTGTTCACACTCTGTGGAATCACAGCCACCCACGTGGTGAGGTCAGAACTGGTGAGGACACGGCTCTCCTCTAGCTCCACATTTCGAGCCTCCTAGTGCGTCGGCACAAGAGTGCCTGACCATGTTCACTGAGACCAGATACACTGGGAATTCACAGGAATCTCCACACAGGCAGCCTTTCAGGGTAACAGTCAAGCACTCATGCAATTGCTCTTTCATTACTCAAACACAAATAATTCATGAGCACCTGCAAGTTCTCCCTCATAAAAAGGAAGTAAACAACTCTGCCAGTCAATGTAAGTTTTCTTGTTCTGATGCTTAATGTGGAGTAATTGCTGTGTTTTAAACGCAGGCAGAGGTCTCCAAAGTTCCAGCTTCCAGAGCAAATCGGTGAATAGGGAGCGCTGAGTCCGGCGTGACCCATCTTCCCCAGGGGCCGGAAGTGCTGGGTGCCTGGCCGGAAGTGCTGGGTGCCTGGCTGCCTGCTGCGCCCAGGTCGGTGCTGGGGCCTCTCAGGTTTCATCTGCAGATTGGATGACAAACTCCTCCCCGGTGCTGTTCATTAGAGCTCACAAAGTCTACCACATTAAGAATACACTTTAAAATACTACAAAAAATATGCCATGAAAATAAGGAGAGATAGACACCCAAAAACGAGATTACAAAGTCCAGTGCACGCACCAGACGCCTCTTTCAGGATTTCCACCGGGTCTGGGCTTCACGTCTGTCAAGACTCGGGCCGGGAGCACTGTGCTCTCTGCATCCACAACAGGAGCTGGCTGCGTGGAGGGCAGAGCGGCTCTCAGCTGTGGGGAGCGGCCGGCACGGACGCTCGGCCCTTCCTCGAACCCTCTGAGGCAAACTCACAAAAGAACCTTCCCCTTGCGAATTCAGTCTCCTTCGATTTTGACGTCGTATCCGAGGAACTCCCACGATCAGTGCTCTGTAGTAGTTGGTATAAGTGGATGTTCTTTGTTCAATTTACATCTAGAAGGCCAGACGAAGTGCTCTTTCAGTACATACAAACCTTGGTATTTACACACAGGCCAGTGGTTTGTTTTTCGCACATTCTTGAAGGTTAAATCAAATCTGTGTTCCGACTTTTAACAAAATTGACATTTCTTCTTTTTTTTTCTTCCCACCTTTCTTTCATATTCTCCCTCTCCCTCTCCCTCTCCCCCCCTCTCTCCCTCTCCCTTTCTCTCTCCCTCCCTCCCTCCCTTTCTCTGTCTCTCTCTGTCTCTCTCTCTCTCTTTTTCCTGTGTGGAACTGGGGATTGAATCAGGACCTCGTACTGTGTTCCATTCCCAGCCCTTCTTTATTTTTAGTTTGAGACAGCATGGCACTAAGGTGTTAAGTTCCCCACTTTGCTTGAACTTGAGATCCTCGTGGCTCAGCCTCCCCAAGGGCTGGGATGACAGGTGGATGTCACTGTGTCTTACTGTATATTTGTTTTCTTTTTTGAATGTGGTGTAGAAGTACTGGAAATAAGAAAATACATAACTGCTCCGCACTGGTGCAGGAATGAAGGTGCTAAGGCTAAGTAGAGTTGCCACGTGACCCCAAACACCTTCTTTTACACATCTTGCCACTGTTGACCTCTTGTCTTACACTTTTATCTCTTCTCTTCATAGATATCTTAAGACCATGTTCAATCACATTGGGAAGATGCAGTTGAAACTCAATATGAAGTTCAGCTAGTTTACAAAATATCAGCTTGAATTTCATAAGAGTGTTCTATGAAGTAAAAGTTGGTTTACTCTAACAGGAAAAATAGGTAAAAATATTTTAATACTACAACAGGTCTCTATTTATGGGAACACACATTAACTTCGATTCCCTATAACTAAAAGTAATCTTTGGGAATCAAGGCTTTAGCTAAGTGGTGCCATGCCTGCCTGGCAAGTGTGAGGTCCTCAGGTCCATCCTGGGAATTCCAAAAAAGAAAAAAAGAAAAATCTTTAAAACATGCATGATTGAGTAAAAAAATAATAAATCAAATGACTGTGCTCAAATTGAGGACAAATGACCTTTGAAAAATGATTATGAACCCAAGAAGGCTCTACTTCTAGATTAGTGTTTGTTTCATTGAGATAATTCAGTTTATTCCTAATGCTTTTCAATATTCATTGTGCTACTCCCATGAATTCATAGCTATTCCCAATTTTGGTATCATATATATATCTGTCATACAGAGGAAAACCAATTTTATTATTCCAGTATGGGTGTGGGTTGAAGCATCTACCTTTTCTTCCTGTACATGACTTATAAGGAAACATTAATAAAATTTGGATTGGGGAACCACTGCTTTTATTGTTATGTCTTTAACCCCTACATGAATTCTTTGTTGTTTGCAATGACTGAAGTTTTATAAGAGCACCAGGAAGTCTAGTTTTAAACATGGAAATTGAGGAATTTCAGGCAGCCTATATTTCCTCAATGTTGACTATTCATGAAAGAACTGTACAGAAAGTTTGAGCCAGAGCCCTAAAATGACTTAAATTTCCAACCATTTAGTCAGAAATTCTAGATGTAGAAAACCCCTATGAAAGACATAATAGGGAGGAATGGTGGCCTCAGCCACAATGCTGCCCACTGAAAGACTTCGGACTATTGATTTCGTCTTTTCTGAGCTGTGTTCTCCACTGGCTGACATAAGTATTCAAACTAGTCTCTCTCTAAGTACCTTTCTGGTTCTCCTATTCTAGGATTAGGTGACACTGAACTGAGTAGTATTAAAGTGGTAAGGTTATTCAGAGAGGAAGGAGGTCTGGGATAGCTTACCTGGAAGTTGTAAATCATGTGATGATGACGTGAATGAAGTGGTGACCGTGGCCCGTTCATTTAGTCTACAGAGAGACGTTACCTGTCCTTCGCCCTCTGCCCCACATCCGACACTGGGGAATTAAAACCCAGTGAGACATCAAGAAACAGTTAAACCGATAATTCCAGCACAGATCCGTTTGTGTAACAGAAGCAGATGATAGGAGCTCATGACTGAGTAGGCGCTGCTGTCAGGAAGAGAGTCCTCTGGACAAGGACACCAGAGCCAGTCCTGGGTCCTGAGGCAAGAGGAGGGTGAGCCTTGGCACAGCAGCCGGTGCAGCGGGGCACCCTGCAGGGAGCTGGGAGGTGCTCTGAAGGGCAGAGGGCGATCGTGCGGATGCAGGAAGCGCAGGCGTTTAATGAGTCTTCTGTATCCTTTCTCCATATGCAGCAAAAAGCTAACAGGCCGCGTGCGTGTGCATGTGCATGCATGCATGCGTGCGTGTGTTTCTTTAGTCATATATGTGCATTTAAAAAATGTAGCTGGGTACCCATTTTGCAAGAGAATGGGATACTTTACTTATGTAAATAAATATATATCCCAAGTAAAAATGCACTACACATTCTAATTTATTTCTCCACCTCTTCTCAGAATACGGGAAATCCTCAGCGCATGTCATTTGTTTTGCTTCAGATCCCGACAGTCCGCGTATTCATTACGGATCAGCAGTAATTCAGCGAGCGAGCAACGGCCTCTCCTGGAACAGCCTGTGCAGACCTGCCCTCCAGGGGCCTAGAGCTTCTGCCGCAGGGCAGACCTTTTCTAAAGCCCCGCTTCAGTTTCTTCTCGAGAAGGTGCAATATGCTTTGTATCGGGTTGTTTCCTTTGTATTCTTGGCTGCAACACCATGGATCTTGTTGCATGAATCTTTGATCTAGTCACCTACGGGCTCCTCCTCCCCTCACATACTGGACTATTTTTGCCTTCAGAGAGCTTTATTTCCTATCACCTCCAAACACTTAGGCCTACTTTAAGAATTTATTCAGAAAACAGTGGCAAAGTTAAGCTAGAACATTGCTATTAATTTGAGACTATTAAGAGGAGTAAACTCTGACTCTTTGGCATCTGACCTTTTTATTCAATTCAATTTCTTTTCTTTCTTTTTTTTTTTTTTTCCAGACAGGGTGTCGCTTTGTAGTTTGGGCTGACCCTCAGCTCATTATGTAGCCCAGGCAAATCTGGAACTCAGCAATTCTCCTGCCTCTGGATCCCAGATGGTGGGATTACAGGCATGAACCACCATGCCTGGCACTGTGGGGTGTGGTACTGATTGCTGGTGGGCGTGAGTCACCATGCCCAATATCATATTGTATGTGGTTATCAGGATTGAACCAGGGACCTTGCATTTGCTAGGCAGGTGCAGAACCACTGAGCTAAATCTCCGGCCCCTTTAAATTCAATTTCCATTGAAGGCCTCATAATGTAGGCATTTATCTCACTCAGGCGTAACGAGATAGTGTAAAGCTTTTAGCTTTGTTAGACAGTCACTCAAACAGTGTGTAGACACCTCTTTTCTTAAACAAATAACCTGGTTTTGGAGAGAGGAATTTAAAGTCCATTATTATTCTTGACATTTTCAAAATAAAGTTGATGTCTAATCAATTCTGGGAGGCCGTGGAGCGCAGCAGACACAGGTACAGCTCTGCATTGAGAAGGTTGCCTCTTCCACTTATGTATTTTAGGTGTCAAGTAAGTTATTTTACCTCTTAAGGATTCACACTTCCACCTGTACACTGAGAAGAAACCTAAGAGAAGAGAGAAACTGTATTTCTTTCGTGTGTCTGTGTGTGAGTTAAATAGAATTGCACTAATGGTGTAATAATCATTATCAATACATCTCACATTCTCCTATGTGCATGCTTCAGGAAACCAATTCTCTAAGCACTATATTTGGGGACAAACATGTGAAGGAAAAGCCTGTAGTCTGACTCTTCTATAAGCATAAACATATTGATGTTCAATAATTTAGATTTCCAATTTGATTATTCAATAGTCATTCTCTGTTTTCTTCCTTAGAAGATAAGAATTTCAGACCATAATTTTCCTCCCTCCTTAACTGTCTTCAAAGGACACTAATAATGCCTGAGATGCTTAGAGATAAAGGTGAAGCAGTTAAAGGTCCTTATTAGCTCTCTAAGCAGCCGCATGATGTTCAAACAGCTTCTTAAGAGTGTCTTCAAAAGCCATTTGTGAAAGGCTTGCTCACATATCAAATCACAAAGCATGATTGGCAGCCAGAAACTGGAAGCACAGTCCTAGCTTTGGGAAGTGGAAATTTCTTTCTTCCAGCTTTTATTAAAAAGGGAAGATAGCACGGTTTGAAGATGGCTTAGCATGGTGCACAGCAAACCTTTAATTAACACCTCACATCCAGTACCCTCCTCCCTCAAGTGAATCAGAGTGTGATCGGCCTCAATTTTAGAAAGAGCAGGACTCTATTCACTAAAAACCATGAGACCATTTGATATTTATTCAATGACGCTTCTGCCAAATTCATTGTTAAAACTGGCCCAATGTTTTCTGTCAGGAACTGCAAAATTTCTGGACACCACTATTGTCTTACTGACGGCTGTTTAAACCTTCCTGTACAGACCAACACGACCAACATAAAACAGTCTTTTCTTGCTCGATCATTAACATTTGAGTAGAAGAAAAATATACTATTGTCAAAAGCTTGGAGTTATAATTATTTTTATAAAATCTAAACTTTAATGCTTCCTCAAGACTTATGTTTCATGAAGTATATACTGAAAGATAAAATATCATAATTTCAAGTGATACATAGTTAACTATCATGTTAATCTAATTCTCTTTCATTGTGTCATTAGGCTTGGAAACTACAGATAAATGGAATGAATAATATTCTCTGAGAGAAAGCTTAAAATCTGATAGTCTGATTTTCTGTGCCTGACAGGTGACCTGTAGTTCTGTTACTAAGTTTAAACTTAGGTTTACTACCAGAGAAGACATCCCCAGTCAATTTATCTGGGTACATGAGATTCATTTACCTTGAAATTATCTTACTGGTCACACAGGAAAACTACACTGTTTAGCATTCTGTTCAAATTTTAACTGAAAATAAAATATATTTGCCTTTTTTAGCAATTTGAAATTCACAATGCATTATTATTCACTGTAGTCACTGCTGTATTACAAGATGTCTTCTTTCTAAGATTTTGAACTCTTTGAATAATAGCTTCCCTTTTTCTACCTACCTTTCACACCATCCTTTGTAACCATAATTTTACTTTCTATCTTGATGATTTAGGTTTTTAGATTCCACATATAGTTCATTTATTTTAGCTTAATGTCTTAGTTTCAGAGGATAAAATTATTTTTTTGAATAATATTATTTTGCTAGGGATAAAAATCCCCTCTGCCAAAGGGGTGAAGCTGTGGGATTTTACTGGGGCTTGAATAAGTACTGATATGTAATGAAATTATTTTTTGAAGGAAAAAAAGACAAAGTAAGGGTTTTTATATAGATATTTGGTGACTCAGTCTATATGGGAAAATAATGTAATGTCTACATTAGGAAAACATAAATGGGTTTTCAAATTTTAAAACAGGGAGTCAACTCTATTATAAGCTTATCTAATTTTCATAGTCTATAGAACAGATCATCCTAGTAGAAAGACTATAAACACTCCACATTGAACTGTACCATCAAATTATTTAATATTCCATTTAAAATCTCATGTCAAATATTTTAAAGAACATACTCTTCTTCTCTAATGAGTTCATTTACACTTTTTTCTTTCATTGCAGGGGAAACATTTTTAATAACTTAAAGAACATGCTTATCATTTCTTTTTTAAATAGTCTGCACTTTATCCATGTATGAGATTATAATTGCTTGGATATTAAAGTATCTGAATAAAGAACTTCATATCGGTTATTTAAAATGTGTGCTTCAATAGTAGATATATTTGTGCACCATGAGTTCTAATGTCGCATCCAAAATCTCATGTGCCTTACTTATTTTAGAATAAATTTCCTAGTAAATTGTGTTGGTCATTCAAAAATTTGCCATTTTTTATTTTTTTGGCAAAAAGTATTTTGCAAATTCTGGCTCCTGTCCTCACAATGATTGTTGGGAAACACAAGAATAATACCATCTGTCACACAGACTTTACTTTCATCATTAGCATATTTAATTCTTCTCGTGTTATTCACTTTTAATATTCATAGATGTGCTGCTTACAAATAAATTATATTTACACATAAAATATATATGATAATAAATCTACTGCTTTATACAGATTCAATAATTAGAACTTTATGAATTAATGTTGGGCAAGAGGTTGGGAAGTATTAGCTTTGATGTTGTTGGAAGAGAACACTGAACTCATACAATTTAAAAGTGAAGAGCGTTAATCTGGGGATTCAGTCCATGGTTTGCTGTCTCCAAGGCAGATGCCTCATGGCAGGTGCAGAGCAGGGTAAAGCTACTCAGTTCCTACTGGCCAGTAAGCAGAAGGGAACAGTGCCAGAGGGGAGTAATGTGGGAATCAGAAGAGGCCCCAGAGTCCAGTCTCCACGATGATCCTAGCACACCTAACGCCTGCTTTATCCATGCCCCGTGAGTCCCAAAGCTATCTCGTTGATGCTGCACCCGAACTGCCATAGGAAGCAAAGAGGGACTAGGTGAAATTCTGATTCAATTATAATATACTATGTAACTACATGCTTTGATATAATTTTGAAAGGATTTTTCTTACTAAGGCTAATGACAATATATAAAATATATTATTCAAGGAATAACTTGGAAATCTCTGGCCGATTATAGACAGAATAAATGTTCTATGTAAAGTTCTGATGTAGAGCTGTGTAGCTTGTGAACTGCACCACTCTCGCAGGGCCAAATACTTCATAGTCAAATAGAGAGACTTGAAGATGCCTTGTGCATGAAGGATGCTGTTGATGGTTGGCCCTTTGTGTGGAAGAGCACAGTTCTCCAAAGAAACCCAAAGAGGTTGTTATTTTTTAAAGTGTGCTTAATCCCAAATTCATCACTAAACTCATGGAATTTAAGAGAAAGAAATGCAATCAGCTGCCATATATTAATGCTTCCCTGACTTTCTTTAGAGTTGGTTACTAAAGATAGAAGCTCTCTAAACAAAGCAGTCTTTCTAAAATTTAGATTTAATCATTTATTTAATCATAGACTTATTTCAAACTTTATGATAATGTTTCTACAAAAGTCTATAATAACTTTGTATAAAAATCTGAAATTTTATGGCAGAGATAAAGCATGGGATCATTAATAAGTTGACATCCTCAGATATGATTGATTGAAATGGATGGAATGGGCTTTGAGCCATGGATAAAACTTGGAAACTGATGCTAGTTATAAAGGTTACAGAAAGGATGAGTGATAATGGGAACATGAGTAGTCTCTTCAGTCAGATCTGAGTGGTCTATAGTGTTCATTTCATCTAGGGATTGAAGCTTCTTGAATCTGGTTTCCTCTCCCAGTGCTGAAGACACCAACTACTTCTGCACACTAACTGTTAATGGAAACAATATGCACAGCACCTTCATACTCAGCATTACAGGTCTTTTCTTTCCTCCAATTAATATAAAAAATAGCAAAAACAAGCAAATGTCATTTGTAAAGTATTACCTGGAAAGTTATTGCACATAAATTAAGAGAAATGTAAATGGAGCCAAGTATTTGGACATCTATGTTTCAAAGAATTGTAAAATATCTTATAGTTGAAGGTGTATTTTTTAAAATTAAGAATTTCCCTGCAAACTCAGCTCATTTCCTATGTAAACGCAGCGTCAAGACCATAGTGGCTTTTCCTACAGCAATATAATTCTACAGCCAGCCCTGCCAACAGATGCTAATGAGTGATCAGAGGGAGGGGCCATTGACTCAGAGATGAGAAGGATCTTGGAAACCAGCTGGTAAACCCTCCTCCTTGCTCTGAGGAAAATGACACTGAAAAAGGTTAATGTCTTTGCTGAAGAATAGAAGCAGGTGCTGACAGATCAGGCAGTTTACCTGCTTGCTGACCATAAAAGCCTGGCCACTGACTGTCAGGTGCACCACAGAGATCTGCATGAAGCCCAGGGAGAGACAGGCACTCGACATCTTCCAGTGGAGACCCATGTATGGCGTATACCTGCCACACCTCAATGTGGAGCCCACATCTGGGGAAGGCTTGCCATCTCCTTAAACAATTACAGTTTATCTCTGAGATTCCTAGGAAGATGTACCCCATAGCTCTGCCCTGAGCCACTTGGACAACATGGCCTGGCACAGATTCTCCTCGCTCTGGCAAAGCAAATGAGAAAAGTGGTTTTATTGGGTGGTATGTCTTTCACCTTCACCATGCTTTCTGAGTTCTCTTGACCCTCTTTGTTTAAAAAATAGATGACGACCCATCAGGGAAGGAAGTATCTTGAGAAGTAGTCATTGAATCCTGGCTTGCTCTCCTACAGCTTGTCCATCTTGATATGAAGTATGTCTATACACTATCAAAATTATGTGGGAAGTAAGACAAGCATGATTCATTTTAATGACTACTTAAAAATACTTAAAAATAAAGCTATTCCTTTTTGTCTTGGCAAAATCCAGGTTTTTCTGCAAGACAATGTTTATAGTACACATTAATATAAGCGCATAGGTATGAACACAGTGAATGCTTAAAATATAGACTATTATAATGTGCCTAGAATGTAGCTTGAGATGGGAAAAGGTTGGTCAACACATACTTAGATGGGAGAAAATAAATTCTAGTGTTCTTTCTAGCACATGTTAAGGTGAATATAAATAATGATAATGAATTTTATCTTCCAAAATTGTTAGAAATATTTTCAATGTGTAAATCACAATATTTTCTTAATGTTTGAAGACACAGAGGTGCTTACTTTGACTTGAACATTACATAATGTACATATGAATCGAAATGTTGCATGGTACCCCATAAGCATGTACAACTGTACATGTCAACTTCAAATAATGCAAATTATTAAATGAGGAACAAAATTTAAGAACATTTTTAAAAATTTGCCAAAGTAGACCCTCACTACTATATGGGTTCCTCTAAAACATTAGGTAGAAAGTGGTTGGAAAATATCCTGTATCTGTTCTTATACTATTTATTGCCATGTTAACAGTGATGATAAAGGTCTGTCTGTGGATATCCTGTGAGGCAAAGATCATATCTCTACATACAAATCTGAAGGCTGCAAACTGCGAGAACTGGAACTCTCATTCAATATAGGACTCTTTCTGTCTCTGTTCTTCATTTCTCTTTTCTTCCCCCCTTTTTCCTTCTTTATTTGAATAATAATACCTAAACACCTGCCATGCACACGCTAAGTACAAAAATTCTGCCCTGACCCCCAAGAACATATACACGGTGATAGAAAAAATAGCTTGTAGAAAATCCAGCTCAGCATAACTCATAAGTGAAAAAAGAGACATACAAAAGTTTTAGGGTCTGAAAGATTCCACGTATGAACATATGTTCCAGAGACCGTTTTATTGTTTCCATCTCACATTACTAATGACGACACACTTTTCTAGCTTCTAGAAGTTCTCCAAAGCCCGAGGATTTAGCCTCTCTTAATCACTTCCTTTTAGAAGTGGCACCCGTAGGCCCACCCAGCTCAAGAGAGAATGAAGCAGGTTGGGCTCTATGTGCGACTGGAGCGAGGTGAGCTATCCTTCATCAGCAGAGAGGGCAAGCTGCATGAATCCCTAAAGATTATAAAGTAGGAAACTTGGGGTCAAGACAGAGAGAAATGGCTGGAGCACTTCATCAGAGATATTAAAGTCTGGTTACCAAAATATTAAAGAGTGTGTGAAGGCAGCTAGAAGCCATTTGACAAAGATAGAAGCCAAGCCGGGCGTGGTGGCTCACTCCTGTAATCCCAGCACTTGGGAGGCAGAGACAGGAGGATTGCTGAGTTTGAAGCTTGCCTAGGCTACATAGTGAGCTCAGAGCCAGCCTGAACTACAAAGTGAGACCCTGTCTCAAAAAAAAAAAAAAAAAAGATAGAAGCCAAGGGAAAACAATGAACTAAGCTGAATTGAGAGCAGAGAAGAGACCCCAGGCCATCTTCAGACAACCTTTGATTATCATGATGAAGCATCAGATCTGATCCTACAGTCTGCAGAAAGTTTTTCAGAGTCTTAGCAGAGAGGGAGGATAACCATCTCCATATTGTTCAAAGAGCACTTGGACTATATATGGCAGTTAGTTTCAACAAGGTCAATTTAGTTTGTATAAAATATCTGGGGACATTTTTCCATTTTCACTATTTGGGGTCGGGAAGGGTATGGTAGTATCTGTGGAGTAGAGACCTCATAGGCTAAGCATTAAAAATGTATCACATCATCCTTCAGAGTACAGACTTTGCAGCCGGATGCATCAAGAAGCCCTGCATGAAAATCCCGGATGCGGGGAGTGGATGTTGTGGGTAGAGGAGGAATCCAGAAAATTAATAGAGAGTAGGGTGCCAAGGGTAAAGGTCAACAGCTCCGTGGCACCAAAGAACTCAGGTGAGAGGCAGTGGAATTGCTGATTTTATGGCCAGGTAATCCAACAAGGACCTTCACTTGGTACATGTCTGCCTGTCACAGCCAGGAAATGCTTAGCATTTGTGAAAAAGAAGCTCATGCTTGCATTTTGTATAGGCTTTGGAAATCAGCTAAATAGATACAGGAGTTGGATATTAGAGTTTTTTTATACTTAGATTTTTACTACAATGCATAAATTGAATATTCACAATATTCTTTTCATGATGCTATCATATATATATATAAAATGTATTACAGTTTGCTTTAGATATTTTTGACCACTTATGACTGCATAGAATAGAACATGTTTGCATTTATTGTGGATAACTGGCACATGTCTATAATACATCTTAAATCTATTTTGTTCCCTTCTGCCTCCTGTCTCTCCTTCTCCCTCCATTTCTGGGTTCTTTTTTTCCTATTTTCTGAGTCATTAACAGAATAAATAAGGAGTATCAGAGCTGAAAAAGCAGAAGATAAATTAGTTAATACCAAGGTAATTAGTAACATCGCTATTAACATGGAAGAGTGAGATTTCAAGTTTTGGGGAAAAATGAGAAGGATATATATTGATATGAGGGTTTGAAAAGACACCATCTTGAAGGCTCAGAGGATTCTAGGGTCAAGCAAATATTCCTTAAGGCTAGAAACTGTTTAGAATGTCTGATATATGACAACAAGGAAAGATCTCAGTGGGTATGGAATTGCATACCTAGGAAAAGTAACTTTTTTGTGTGTGTGTGTGTGTGACAGGGTCTTGCTTTGTAGTTCAGGCTGGCCCTGAGCTCACTATGTAGCTCAGGCAAGCCTCAAACTCAGCAATCCTCCTGCCTCTGCCTCCCGAGTGCTGGGATTACAGGTGTGAGCCACCACGCCCGGCACTGTGGTGTGTGGTATTGATTGCTGGTGGGCGTGAGTCACCACGCCCAGCATTCTACGTGGTTACCGGGATCGAACTCAGGACCTTGCGCTTGCGAGGCAGGCGCCAGAACCACTGAGCTAAATCTCCAGCCCGGAAAAGTAACTTTTTAATAAATAAGCATATTAATGATCTAATGTGAAATAGAGTGATATTTTAGGGCCAAGTGAACACTAATTTTCCCCTATTTTAAAGATATTAAAGTTATAGTGAATTTATTTTTCAAAATGTAATATAATTGGGATCTCAATGTTTTCCATATTTGAAAAAGTTTTTTCATTTTTAAGTAAATCTTTTAGGCATTTAGGAATCTGCATCTTAACAAAAGGACCCAAGAGAAACCTAGTGTTCCTCCTAGAATAGATATTTTTTTTGTGCTTTATAATAAGTAGTACAAAATTTGGTTGAAATAGTGATAGTATGTTCATTTTTTTCTGATAAATTTTGAAACATTGCAATGGCAGACTTTAATGGTTTTGTTTGTTTGTTTGTTTGTTTGTTTGTTTTTTGAGACAGTGACTCGCTTTGTAGTTCAGACTGGCCCTGAGCTCACTATGTAGCCAGGCAAGCCTGGAACTCAGCAATCCTCCTGTCTCTGCCTCCCGAGTTCTGGGATGACAGGTGTGAGCCACCACGCCCGGCATTGTGGTATGTGGTATTGATGGCTGGTGGGCGTAAGTCTCCACGCCCAGCATTGTATGTGGTTACCAGGATCGAACTCAGGACCTTGCGCTTGTGAGGCAGGGACTGGAACCACTGAGCTAAATCACCAGCCTTAATGTTTTAGGTAAGATTTTAAAGAGATAAAAACCCTAAATGTTTTAAAAAACAATTTGAATGAAAGCATATCTGATTTCAAAGGTAACAAATACTTACAATTGAAATATTTTCCTCAGAATTTGGAGACTAATAGACAAATCAATTAATTTTGATACTTGTGATTAATAATATATTATTTTCTTTTATCTTCTTCCACGAAAATCAACTTGTGGTACTTTATAATTGCTGTGAAATCATTATGTTTCTGCATTCTACAGATACCTGCTTGCCTAAGAGTTGTTTGTAAAAGCATGTTCCTAGAAATAGGCTGATTGTATTTGAGACATCTATTTTATTTTATTTATACTAGTTGAAACTTTGCAAATAAACTTGAATTTTTCCTATCCTAGCTGAACTAAATGACGTAAATTTTTTTTGAGAAAATGCATATGTTTTGTTCTTTGAATGTTTTTATTGCATTTCCTGGAGCAAAATTTTATTTTCTTGAAACTTGCTACATTAGAAATATAATATCGTAGGTCAGTGATTAAAGCTTCTGTTATTTCTGCAGACCATTTTCCGTGAAAGTAATGATGTAACTAATTTCCTTCAATATTGCCTATTGACTATTAAGAAGGGAACACCGCATGTCTGAATCTGGAACCCTAGATTTCATATACTGCACTCTGATCCTATGGAGAAAATACTCTTCTGCTCCCTATGCTGAGCTCAGACTTCTTTCTGTGCATGTATTTAATATATACCAAAGTGGGTGATGCTGAGACAATCTCTTCACCCTGAAGACATAGCTACTTAGGATATTAATAGTTAACACCAGAATCTATGTTCTTCTGGAATAACAATAACAAAATGAAGCTCAGTAGTCCAACTATTTGCAATTATTTTTTCTTAATTAAGATTGAGTAGTTCTTCCTACTATATACTTTAATACACTAATGTCAAAATAAAACCTAAAACTGGTTAGCTCCAGAAAAAAAGTATGAAATCAAAATCCTAGTTTTGTCCTAAACTCGTAAGTCTTCACTACTAGTTAAGATCAAGGTTCTATCTTTGTCTCCGTAACTATATGCTGGCATGGGAGATTGTAGACCATATCAAGAGAGATTTCAGGGTTAGAAAGCTCCTTAGGTGAAGAAGCAAGTCCTACCTCGGCTACTGCTAGAGGAGTTTCTGGCACTTGATGGATTAACTCCTCCCAACACCTCCTGAGTATTGTTAATAACATGGTGGAGAGCTTATCCTTGAATCTGCTTGGGCACTTTGCTATTAAAAACCTGAAAATCATTCTAGTTCTCTAATCATGGATAATATTCAAGAATCAACAGTGAAAATTCCTGAAAGTCACCACTTTCCAGGAAATACTTTCTGAAGTAAATACCAACAGTGCAGATATTTGGTTTCTGATTAAAATAAGCAAAAGCAGTAAAGTAAATCAACTTTAGGTAATGCCATTAGAAATCACACTTTAAAATGCTTGATCCTTATAAAGGGAAAGAAAATGCCCTTATGTTTAAAAAAAATCATTATAGCCATGTGGACAAAATTGCCAAAAGGTGTGTGTGTGTGTGTGTGTGTGTGTGTATGTGTGTGTTGCTTTGTTTTGTACTTCGAGAAGACCCTTTGAACTAAGGGTAGATACATTTAACCAAGGAGATATGCTTAACCTTGGTTTGAGTTGAGTGTCATGGGATGTAGTTAATATGTGTTCCTTCCAACTCTGACCCTGAAAATCATGGGCTGAATACTATAGAGCCAGATGGACAAAATCAGACAGATTGCATGCTATTTATACAACAGCAGACATTTTTAACATTATCAAGGACTTTGTAGCCAAAATAATTATATACTCTGCCCTTGATGGAACAAGCAATAGGTAATACCATGTGAAAGAAATGTAGTATCATATTTTCCAACATCTCTATAAAGATGATGGAGAACCCAGATTTAAAGAGAAAGAGGAAAGTGTTATAATTCCACCTCACACTGTTATAACGCTGGCTCCCATTTCCCTCTAGGAAATGCATTTTTATTTTTAAGGAGATCAGGGAGAAAAGACAGTCTGATTTCATTAACACTGCATGTTGCATTTTCTGTCAGAATATTTTAGAACCTTCAAAATATTTCAATGCTTTTAGTTAGGAGCTTCTTTTTCCCTGAGAAATTATGAAATTTGAACTGGTTTGCATTTTGTTTTCTGCTCTTCAGTTTATTTGCTAATCTAGCAGGTACAGGGTCATATCACTCAATGCAGCAGGGCTATTGGGTCAGTCTAGGCCTTTCCTCGATGGTTTGCTGTCAGGTCAAACTATTTTTCACAGTTCTGTTCACATATAATTATACTCTGTGCAAAGTAGAAGTTCTCTACATGTTGGTTTGGATTTTTAAAAAAAAGGTTCTGCAACTATCGAGATTATTTTAGTGGAAAAAAAGATTTTTACATCATTTTCTAGAATGTGGAATACTATTTATGTACCCATTAAATTGGAAGTTTCTTTTAATGCTACATACATTGTCAACTAAAATTATAATGAAAAACACTTGTTCTGTATTTTCTGGACATTTAACAGGGTATATTTTCTATCATATAATATTTTAAGAAGTGAGAGATGAATAATGAACAGTAATCATATTCACGTGACTTCAGGATGGAATGCAGTTAAAGGATTATACTGGTGCTGTAATCAGCAATTTGAGTAGCTAAGAAAGCCCTAGCAGGTGACATTAAGATGAATGGAACAGTTTTCCCTGGTTTGAAGTCCAGCCCCAGAGTTACCTTGATATGTACCCATTGATCAGTAATTGGAGTAGCTGGGATAAAGCCTTCTGTGCTAGTTCACATTTTCTTATTTGTGAAAATCGAAGTAATGACTGTGCCTTCTTCCTACTTCTCCAGTGGCATTAAATTTAAATTAATGCCAAGAAAAAGCTGGGCACATACATCATGGTCTGAGGAGGTAGTTTTTATATACTTATTTTTCCAAATTTGAAGTATTATTATGAATCTTATTTTATATGCTTTACTATGGATGAGTTTTACTGCTGTAGGAAAACATAATAATAGTTTATTATTTTCTAAAGTGACTGATGAGTGGGAGTTGCTAAAACATTTTTATAGCTATGTCTATATATACTCTTAGGTGAAAGTTCACCATCTATTTCATATATGCATATTGTCTTTGATTCTATAATCTAGCACCTTCAACCTTACTTTATACCTATCTCCCCCAAGTTACTTTCACCATAATATTTCAAGAGATAAATTTCTATGGCAACTGAAGTGTTTACCCTCAATTAGAGATGTGCTATTTTTTATTAAGATTGTATCATCTTTGTCTGTCTCCATTTAAAAAGCTGTAGTTCTCCTGAGTTCCCCAATCCTGTTTTCCTCATTAACCCCATGGATTCAGTTCATAATGTCACAGAAGAAGATACATTTTTCCTTTGTTATTCTGTTCGCATTGATCACAAATTAGTGAAAATGTATGTTGTACTGAATATCTGATTTGTCACAGTGTATGGTTAGATTTCCGAAAGCTGATTACAGTTAAGGCTTAGGGATGTCTATATCTCCTTCACATCCTCTTATCTAAATTTATTGCACATTCCACACTAATTCCCAAACATTGCTAATCTTGTTATTTCCTGTTTCAGGAAGGATGGAGAAATAATGCATGCTGGTTAGGTGTGTACTCACATGGAGCACCCGGCAGGTACTCATCCCGATGAAAAATCTATGTAAGTTAATTGCTGCTATTATTTGAAACATGAGTGAAAGAAATAGAAGCCCAACAGGTCCTCTACATCAGAATGAAGTTAGCAGATGATGTTTATGAAGAAACCCCTTGCACCAATATCTAGCTAAAACTAGCTTTCTTCTCTTGTGTGTGTGTGTGTGTTTTTTTTTTTTTTTTGAGACAGGGTCTCGCTTTGTAGTTCAGGCTGGCTCTGAGCTCACTATGTAGCCCAGGCAAGCCTCAAACTCAGCAATCCGCCTGTCTCTGCTTCCCAAGTGCTAGGATTACAGGCGTGAGCCACCACGCCTGTCTCTTGTGTTATTTTTAACTAACTTGTTATGTTATTGATTAAATTAATACATGTTCACATTCAAAATTTTAAATGTCAATTCTATTAAAATTGCAAAGTATTTACATAATTTGTCCAATGTTTTCTTCTTCAAAAGAATAAGCTCTGCTGTATCCCCCTGTTAATGGCTCTTTGATATATGTTGCACCATGAGAAAAGATTTTAATTTATTCAAAGTGAAATTTGTCCAAAAATAATCAGCAAATTGATAAGGGAATAATCATGAAAAAATTGATAAAACATTCATAGTGCAAAGCTTTTAGATAAATCATCATTAATCATACATAGAAATCCATTAGCTTCATTTGAATACATAGTTAAATGATTAATTATGTTGAAAATGCAGTAACAGTCTTAAACATATGTTCATTTCCCAGCACCATAAAAGGTAGCCTTTTTTCTGGAAATCAGAGGTCATCTGTTAGATTTAAAAGATCTTTACATTTTATGTTGTCTTTAAAATGTGAAGGGAATAATATGTGGAATTACTTGTCCATGTCAGAATAAGATATTGTTTTACATTCAAAAGCACATGATATCATTCTACAGGATAAATTATTTAAGTACTTTTGGGTTTGTTGAGTATTAGTTTTGGTTCTATTAATAGAATATTTTTTCATTTCCTGATGATGGAACTAAATTTTAAGCCATCCCAATTCCATGAAATAATTATCCCTACTAAAATAAAGCATCTGAAGGATTGAAGTTTCCTCTCTATTAGCTAGTGGTTAAATTTTACATATCTCATATACACCTTATAGTTCATATTATGTTTATCTAGTAAAGGCATGGTTTTATTCCTTCTCATCAAAAAGACCAGTGATAATGTCCATTGCTTATAAATATCAGGAGACCTCTAAGTGTTGGTTGTCAAGATGTAGCCCACAGTTTTATAAGTCAAATATTTCACGATCCAGAGAACTATATGTCATTGCAGTAATATGAAAAAGCACCTGCTAAGATCACAGCTTCTCTACCAATCGAACATATCTGAGCAATTCTGACTTTCTCAGGTGAGTCTTGGAGTCATTATACTGTACTGCCAATTTCTATGGCCTATATTCTTGTCTCTAAAATAAATGACCTGTTATCCTCTCTACTCTTCTTAAGTGGCTCTTTCTTCTAGTATGCCCCCCAAGTTGGGGTTTCCTTGAGAACCCCTCTCCTCTTGCCCATGCCTTCTAGACAACCATCCAAAATACTTACCACCATAATGGTTCCCAATGAAATTCTTGCTGATAGTGTCATTTGGCTGTTATATCAGCTTGTGTTATTAAGTAAATATCAATTTAGATTTTTGATAATGCCTTTCAAAATTGCCTGCTCTCATTTGCAATATTTCCAAAGCTTGAGCCATCAGTGGAAACAACCCGATCCAATGGAGAACGTGTGTTGAGCAGTATTCATTTCTATATTTCCAGAGAACAGCATAACTCAATAGTATCAGTTGGATGGTGTAAAGAGGAAAAAGGAAAGATTATTAATGTCTTCAGTAAATATTTATTGAGTCATCTCTGTGTGTCTAGAGTTATGCTGTTCTCTGATAGATGTATAGATTTTTGTGATGACACAGGTTGTATATTCAAGAATAATGTGTCATCACAAAAATCTATACATCTATCAGGTACCTAATATTCTTCTTCTGCACAATGTTTGATATGTGTTAGCTTATTCTGTGCTTGATTATAGATTTGGAAAGTCAAAACTCCAACCTCAGGATGCCAAGTTTACCAGATCTCTGGTCCTCATTCCCTTCTCTACAGAAAAATTTCTAAACTCTGAACTTAGAATCAGCTTAACTCTATTATTACTTCAAGTCTAGTCTGTGTTTCAGCTCGGAACCTAAAATTAGCCAGCTTTGCATTTCACATGTTCCCATGAGCAGTGGCTGAGATCTCATGCAGAAAATGACCCACCACAGGGTTTCTAGTCAATAACCATTACGATCTATCCTTACATTGGTCAGCTGTTTCCTGAAGAGTGTTGAAATCTGCTGAGACTTTCAGTCAGATAGTACTAGTTCTAGAAAGTTGAGGTTAGAGGCTGTAAAAGAAATCTCCCCAGGACTCCACCACCCATAAATAGCTAATCGTGCACATTTTAGTACTGATTTTCCTCTGTCTTAGAAGGTATGTTCAACACCAAGCTGTCCAATATAATCCTAATCCAGCCTATTTCCAAACACTCTTACATCTTGTTTTATCAGGTATTTGTTTCTTTTGATGATTTAATACTTCTTTTCAAATGATATTTTTCCTTTAGACCAAAACCTATTCAGCACCCTCAATTTCCAATTGCGTTGGTAAATCTTACGTTGTGCTTGGCCACTGGGGGTTATGTTATGAAGTAGAAGGCAATCACACTTCTAGACGAAATTATTTTTCCAGAAGAGAAAGTTGCCATCTGAAGTTTGGTATAAGTGAGAGAGGCACCCAACGTCTGATTCTCTAATGGCTCTGACACAAGACTTAGGAACTGGTTGGATAGAAGGAATGTAAACAAGAAACTACTGTTAATACACGTGCAGTTAGTAGAAAAGGGAGGGGAAATAGATGGCAGATATTAAGCCAAGTGACAGAGTCTTACATGTAAGAATGTAAAAAACTTCAATTTAGGATGCATCATTTGAAAGTCAAAGAAATGATAGTCTTTGACTCACAAAATAAATACAACATTTGGCTGGTAGGAGTGTATAGAATGAAGTGAAATATTCTTGAGACAAATAAAGAAAATTTAAAATATCAAACTAAAATAATTGGTAAAGACTATGATAGAATCAAAATGAATATATTTGTGTAGGCTTGTTATATGCAAAGCACTATTCACTGAAAGCTCGAAGATTCTTCTTGAAACTTCACATATATAAAATATCCAGGCCTCTCTCTGGATTTAACTCATTATCTCCTGTTCCTAAAGTTTTCAGGTAGATATCCTGGGACTATGGAGGAGAATTCAAGTAGATATGAAGCTATAATGTAGACTTCCATTCTGCCTTCAGCAGACAGCATTTCATTGTGCTCTCTGATGGCAACGAACTATAACAAATACATTTCTCTTCTTTGCAACACTCTTTTCTGAACAATCTTCCAACTTTTAACGTTACTTTGAAATTGATTCTTCCAGAGACCATCAATTATAAAATAAATATAATTGAAAGAGAATCTCCTTAGGTTTCATTTACTCCCACATCCACTTCAGTTTGGAGTGTACCCACATTGTGCCTTTCACTCGTGGTTTGTTAATGTCACAAACAACTCCCTTGTCATAAAGATGACCCACTTATCAATCTTCTTTCACATGAGTGCACCACAGCATTTGAAAATGTTGTCAACTCTCTTAGTTTTTTTTTTTATCACTTTTCTGTCTTCCATTCAGAAATTTTAATTTCTTTTTAAATTTGATAATTGAGGTTATTTATTTGCAGTATCCTGTACACACACCTCTTCCCTTAAACGGGTCCCTAGGTGTTGGTGAACTGGGAACTGTTTGAGATTCTACCCTATCTGTATGGCCCACACATTCCTTAGGGACAGATTCCATTATTGCGACTTCAGGTGTCAGGATACACGTTCATTGTACATTTTCAGCCCTATTCTTTCATCTAATCTGTGGAACAGTGTATCCAACCACGTAATAAACACCTGCACTGGAGCATGTTTTAAGGACTTTATAATTTTCATGTTTGAAATTGGTCTCTGTGAGAACCGCTGTCCCTTTGCTTATGTCCACTTTCACATGCAAATTCCTTACTTGAGGGAACAAGCCACTGTCCTTCCAGTGGATCCATCAGAAATGTTTTCCTTCTTTCCTTAATCCCTGTATCTATTTGTCTATGGACTCCTTCTCCACTGACTTATTGCATTTCTTCCATTGTCCATGTATGGGCCTCCTTTATGCCACAGCCACATTCAGAACAGTCATCATTGCTACCTTGTATCCCTTCAAGTACTATATTCTAAAACTATCTTGCATGCTGGAGCTGAATGTCCTCTCCAATCACGCTTGAAAACACAGAACTCTTGCCTAGAACCTTTAAATATTTTCTGTTGGTCTCTTACCTCTAAGTAATAGCTATCTTTTGACTACTTTTCTGTCTGCAAACTACAGCAACTGTGCCATCCATGCTTAAACCAAACCTCCATCAAGGTATGTCTTCTTGTATTATTCATTTTGGCATAAGCATTGTTTAACTCTCCCCTAGAAATCTTCTTAATTGCTTAATTATAGCATTTCTTCTAAGGCACAGTTTATAAGTGATTTTCTGTGGGAACACTTAGGCATCTTTCTAGAGTGGGTTGTTTTCCATTTACATGTTCAGACATACATAACACTTTCTTAAGAGCTTATGCTTTGTTGTATTCTCCTTTTTATTGAAGTTTAAAGTTTGTAAAACTGAGGACTAATGGCTCTGCTCATGAGTTTCTTCCAGCGTTTGACATATGAGAAGGGCAGAGTAGATGGAACGTCATTCCCACGATGTTGTTACATTGTGTGATAAAAGGCATGTATGAAATGAAGGCTAAAGATCAGCAGACTTCAGATTAAGTAAAAATCATCTGTGTAGATCTGCTCTGATCATCTGGTCATAAGATTTTGCTCTATGCTTATAGCACCAAAGGGAGTTAGGGATTTAAAACACCAAAAGCTTCATCCCAGTTTTCCTAACAGCCTGAAGGAAATGGAAATGGGTTTTTTCCCATAACCAACAAATCAAAATTTTACAGGGTAGAATCCTTACATTCAGTCTTACGAAACCTCAAGTCAAATCCCGTTGATCTCACTTGGACATCTCATTTTAAAAACTTTGAGATGATAAATGGGTGTTAGTTTATGCTGCCAATCTTCTGGTAATCATGGTACCAGTAGAACACAGTCCACAGCACTTCCAAAACACTGCGGTTTAACTATGTGGAATGATTGAATTTAATGCAATTTTAGAAATTAAAAATTCCAAATCTTTTAAATATTTGAAGTGCAATCATATATTTTTCTTTTGTACAGTATAAAATACATATTACTTTAGTATATGTGTTGCCAAAGTGAGGACAAATAGATTTTAAATTAAGGTTAATATTGGATTCCTTTTTCCACATTGACTCATTTAATGTTGCCTGGGTAATTTAAGCTGTATTTTTAGGCCAAAAAACTACTCAATATTATACTACATTTAACAAGTCTATTATAAGGGAATATATAATGCACCCATCAAAGAGCTAAATAAAGGTTCCATTATGAACAGTATTATTATAATTCAATAAAAGATCCAGCTCTTAATGTTTGTCACTGATTTGAAAAGAATTTGTTCCATGGATGTGCCTCTCTCCCGCCTGTATCACTGGGTGACTGTCTTAACGCTCCTGTTCGGAGTTACCATTTTTCCCAGAGGCAACACTTAAATCCGTGTCGGAGTAATAGAAGATGTTTGCTTATTCAAACAAATACCCAGACCACCTGCTGTCCTGGGACTGTAGCCTGATTGCTAGCATTTATTTCCTTTTCAATTCTATTTAGAAAATATTTCCAATGATAAGAAGGCAGTGAAAACTACAGTAGTCTCTCCTGTCTAGCATCACATTTTTCTTTAAATAATTAAGGTTTGAGGCTATTTTAAAAGAAGACATAGGGCCGGAGAAATATCTCCGTGTCCAAGTTCTTGCCTAGTGCACACAAGTCCTTAAATTTGAGCCCAATTCAGTGGCAGCAGCAAGATCAACAGCAGAAGAAAAAAATTCTAGTTGAATTTCTGAGTATTCAGTGTGGTGTTTCATTTAGATTTTTATAAAAAATGTAATTATTAGATGCAATACTACATCTTTGGAAGATGAGGTTAAATTAATCAGAATAAACATTATCCATGGAAAATTTTCATATATGTCTGTTTGCGCTACAGAATGAAATAGCATGGACTATGTTAACCCAACCAAAAAATAACAGATGAACATGTCTAATGAATGATTTGAGCATAACATCTTTAAAAGAAATGTGAACAGAGTTCGCTTGAACTGAAGCTTATATAACCTGTGAACTAAGGGATTCAGTTACCTGAAATATTGTTCAGGAAGAAAATTATTCATAGAGAATTGGGACGGAAGCATCAATAGACTGCAGAAAGGAGGGAATGGGGGGAGACTGAGACAGCACTGGCCAGAACCAGAAAGACGTAAGACTGTTCTTCCGCAGCCTTTCGGGGAGCCTTCCTTCAGTTTTGTGGGTGCTGCTAACAGATTGGAAAGTGCTGCCATGTCAGATACAAGGGAAGAGTTTTCTTCCCATAAATAGAAAATGAAAAAATATACAATTTCATTTTCTCACATAAAATATAAACACACATACTATATTATGTAAAGTCAAAGATGGGTTTTCCTAAACAACCTCAGTTTTATGCAATAATAATATCTTAATAATATCATTAAAATGTAAATGTGTTACTATATAAATCGAACAACATGTCAAGTTAAAATTTTGAAGATAGCAGATCTTGAGGCTGTGATAGAGAATGAAAGGCAATAGAAATCTCCAAAGCTATGAAGACTCTTATTTGAAGGAACAAGACTTATGTCCAGAGATTTTAAATACAATATTCTATGTGATAATCTTTGGCTAATCTGAGTCAGAACCAGGTGCTACCTGAAAAAGGTTTTCTAGAGATTTTATCTATACATTAGTTTTAGATGCAAGTGGAAGAAACAATTCACAAACAAGATACATGCTGATATACAAAACTAAAATCCAGGCCATTTTGCACTAACATTAATAGAAGGTATAGTGATTTTAATCATATGACTATATGATGTTTTTATGAAACATCATATGAAAGAATCATATGATGTTTCATAAAACATAATTCTTTCAAATAAATCATTTCAACATTAAAATGATAAGTGGCTATTCACTAAAATCAACTTAGTCACTGAGCTGATAGAAGATTCATTCAACAGTTTGAATATATTGTCACATATATGTCTTAAATGTAGAGTCATAAATAGTTTCTATATGCACTTTCAACCAACGAAATGCTTCATTTTAAGGATCTAAAATGTGAGTTCCAAGTTGTTTCTACTTGAATTAAATATCTTAAATTCCTGAATGTATTCTACTAAATGCAAGTTTTTAAAAATTCTATGTTCATTTTTTCTTTCAAATCACATATGCATGATTTTCTCCGAATTGCTTATGTTCATGAGCACAAACTCCCACGCGTAGTCAGAAATACCATTGGTGACCAAAATATTATTTCAGTCTTTGTTCTTTTTCATTCTTTTATAATCAATGCTCTGAGTTGACCTCTTTTTTTTTTTTTTTGCCTTCCTATACTTTGCCCATGACTCACTTTTCTTTGCTCACATATAACTTTGCTTTTGTAAAGTTTTTCTTCACATCCTATTTCCAACAGGATGTCGGTATCTTTTAAAATTTCCCAATGAGTCTATTTTGTTCTTTTTGCTTAGTGCAAATAATCTCTTCTCACTGACAAAAAAAAAAGAGAGTTCTGCTTCTTTCAGGTATTTTAGACATTTTATACCTTTTGAGAGCATGCTACAGAAATATTTTATGAAAATATTTTAACCCCATTCCTCTCTGATGGACAAAATACATTTATTTCTACATTTAAAATATTCATACATCTTTCTCCTTGATTCATGATCTACATCCACAATCAAAATAATCAGTATTTGCTCTTCTCCATAACTTCATGGATCAAATCAAGTCATTTTACTGGATGTAGTGTTGAACAAAACAAACTGTGTCCTTTTTACAAAGCTATAAGATCTCCTCGCACCATAATGCAACATACCAGAGAGAAGAATAAGCCTAAGACATTTCTAGCCTCAGGGATGCACCTTGAGACCACACTCTAGAGTAAAACAAACCCTCTGTGCTTCTGGAGATACCACACTATTTCTCTAGTGGAGAAACTGAAAGTATGACAGCAAAAAATATAAAAGATATTGGGAAATGGGAAGAAAAGTTGCAAATGAGAAGAGGAACAAGAAGGAAAGAAGGAAAAAGGGAAGATAGGACAAGGAAAAAATGAAAACCAAGCCTATGTAAATAAGGAAAGGGTCAGGGGTTGCAGGAAAGGGAGGAGAATCAGAAAATCAAAAGCAAGGCAAGCTCTGTAAAGGTACAAATTCCCTATGATAAATGTTGTCATTATGAATATCTAAAATGTACAGATAGAATCTCTAGAACTTCTTTTTCAGGTAGCCCCTGGTTGTGACTCAATCTAACCAAAGATTACACAGAATACTGTATTTAAAACATCTGGAAGGAAGTTTGGTTCCTTCAAACAGGAGTCTTCATAGCTTTAGAGATTTGTGCTGCCTTTCATGCTCTATCAGAGCCCCAGGATCTACTATTTTCAAAACTATAACTTGACCTGTTGTTCAACTTACATAGTAACATTTTTAAATTTTAATATTATTAAATTATTATTCTAATATTACCAGATATAATAAATTTATAAAATTTTAAAATTAGTTCATAGTAAATATATTTCTCCAGTGATTCTTTTTTATGGCTTTAAAAGATTTTTTTCTCTTATTAATGTGCGGAAGATCTTCCTTTCCCAATGGAGGGGATAATAACTGATTGGTAAAATTCTTTCCTAAGGAAAGTAAATTTCCATGGCAAAGGGACTAGGAATAGGATTTGGTTATCACTTTCTGTGTTCTCCTTGTCAAGAAATGTGAGTTATTTTGTAGAGGTTCTTAGGTTGGTCTAAATTGTTTTAATCTGTATGGGCTAGCTTTATACTTTTGAATAAAAAATGTTTTTCAGTGTGAATAACTGCATAATAACTATTTTACATTAAGAGTAGAATGTTTGGTGTGAGACACTGAACTATATTGAATAGTCATTCATCAATGGGATTTTAACAATTCTATGTATCTGGTCATCGATTACAAAATTGTTAAAATACTGGAAAGAAATATTCATGTAGTGGACTCATTCAGTTGAGTCCACAAAATGAAATCCAAATGCTACTGGTTTTTGTTAATATGAAACTCAATGATACTTTATGAACATGAAGCCAAATTTGGTTTAGGGAGAAACTTCAGTGACATACTTAAATAATTTTGTTATTTAATATCAGCAATCTGTATATACAAAAAAGTAGTTTATTTATAATGCATATATCACATAATCAATACAGTTCATTGAAACTTGAAAAGAAATCCATTAAAATATTTATATAGAAGATAGCCAGCAAGTATTTCTATAAGTTTAGCTGCTTTTTCAAGATCAACATGATTATATGCGGCATAAAAATGGTATAAATACTGAAGCTCTGGCTGACTTGAAATAGGATCAGAAAACGTAAGTTCTAATCTTGCCTTTGGTGGTAAGCTTTCATTTCCCTTTTACAACTATTCAACCTCACTAGGGCATTTATTTTTTCATAAGGTGAGGGGAGTCCTTAATACTGTTTTAAAAGTTAGATGGATTTAACTATAGATTTTATGGTTAGAAAGCTGCTGTCATTAAATTATGTGTTTGACACTTTAGTTTCATAAACTGTTAAGCGATCCTGGTCATGTGAGCATACTGAAAATCTCTTTGCCTTTCAAAAATAGAATTAAAATTCAAATGTCCTCTAAAATACATCACGTAAAAATTGTATGGAGACATTGGTCATCTTACAAAAATAGTTAACATAATGGCACCCGGGGTACCCGAGTCTCCGGGATGGAGCGGGCCGGATGCCCATCAACTGGAGAGTGGATAAAGAAGATGTGGTTTTTTTATAAAATGGAGTAATATTCTGCCTTAAAGAATGAAAAGATCGATTCATTTATGTGCAAATGGAGACACGTGGAGGATACACTAATAAGTGAAATAAATAGATCACAGATAGGCAAATTCCGGATCTTCTCTTTGACATGAACACCTGTAGATGCAAATGAGCTGTAGAAAGTATGACAGCTTTTATAGAGTGGGAAATTTCCATAGGAAATTTGGTGTGGGAATGTAA
>PVIC010004524.1:0-62133 GCA_004025085.1 Thryonomys swinderianus
AAAAAAAAAAAAAAAAAAAAAAAAGGTTAAATTTTTTTTTTTTTTAAATAGCCACAATGTGGGCCGGAGGGTTAGCTCAGTGGTTCCGGTGCCTGCCTTGCAGGCACAAGGTCCTGAGTTCGATCTTGGTAACCACATACAATGCTGGGCATGGAGACTCACGCCCACCAGCCATCAATACCACATACCACAGTGCCGGGCGTGGTGGCTCATGCCTGTAATCCCAGCACTCGGGAGGCAGAGGCAGGAGGATTGCTGGGTTGAAGGCTTGCCTGGGCTACACAGTGAGCTCAGGGCCAGTCTGAACTACAAAGCAAGACCCTGTCTCAAAAAGAAAAAAAAAAAAAAATAGCCACAATGTGACTCAGGGAGTAGAGTATCCTGGGCTTGGTCCCCAGAATAATTTTGGTGCATTAATTAGTTACCAAAGTAGCTAAACTGCAGAGTGAAGTGAAACTGCACTGTACTTCCGTCTAGGAGAGAATGTGTACACACATATAGGTTCACGTCCACACAGACATCACTCTATACACAGAAGATGTGGGGAAAGTCAGTCAAACCATCTTTCTTAGTTTTATGAAGGTCATGTCCAAAATAATATTCTTATAAAGAAGAAAAGTTTATTTTGGCCCACAGTTCCAGAGGCTTCCTGTGGTACTGTCAAGTGGTGGGGACCTGGAGAGGCTGCACACAGAGAGGAGCACACATGCCCTTTAGGGACTCAGCCCGAGGGACCTAGCCCCCTCCCCCACTTGGCCATATCTCTCAGTAACACCCCATAGGGCCAAGAAGGGGTCTGCCCTTTAACATATGGGCCTTTGGGGGACATTCGCTCTATATTCAGGGTTAAAACATCTCCCTGGGATGTTTTAAGAATTTCACTTTCTAATCTGTTCATTAATATAAGATTTCCTGGGGCCGGAGATTTAGCTCATTGGTTCCGGCGCCTGCCTCACAAGTGCAGGGTCCTGAGTTCGATCCCGGTGACCACATAGAATGCTGGGTGTGGTGACTCACGCCTACCAGCAATCAATACCACATACCACAGTGCCAGGCGTGGTGGCTCATGCCTGTAATCCCAGCACTCGGGAGGCAGAGACAGGAGGATTGCTGAGTTCGACGCTTGCCTGGGCTACATAGTGAGCTCAGGGCCAGCCTGAACCACAAAACAAGACACTGTCCCAAAAAAAAAAAAAAAAAAACCACTGGCTGTGCTGCAGTGGAGCACGCTCAGAGCTGCCCACAGCGGCAGCATGTGGCACGATCAGCTCTCCCTGCACCCCGATGGATGGGCATGGCCTGCTCAGGCAGCATCTCCCGTGGCACCCATGACCCTGTGACTCATGGTGAAGTCAGCCAGGGTATCGGCCTTTCCCTCCCAGCCAGGTCTCATCGACAGCGCCACCTGCATTGTCACTGGAGAGGAAATGGCACAGGACCAAGGAAGGCCCCGGGCCACCCCACAGGGACGCTCGTGGGCAGCTGCCCAGTCAGGCAGTGCAGCACACAGGGCAAAACACGCAGAGAGTACGAGGCTGACCGAGGCCTGAGAAACCAAACTGAAAGAGGATGTGTTAGTGTGGTGGGTGAGTTTTTTTCATTTAAAATTTCCACCATGGCTTTTAATCTTGTGCATAATAAATAAAGCTGCATTTTGTTGAAAGCACACAGCGGCTATGCCCCTGGCCCACCAGCTAAGAACCTTGTCCAAAGGGAAACCAGATGCGTTTGGAGGGAACGGATGTTCGTGCACCTAAGCTGGCGCCTGGTGATCGCCACTCCTTTTTTTATGTGCTCACAATTCTGCCTAATGATGTGTTCTGGGATTTTGCTGGGGACACGCTTCAATCACCATTGTCTTAGGAATACAGCTTTATAAGAGCACGTGGTTAAGCACATAGGCTTTGAAGTTACACATCAAGGTTGCTCTGCCTCTTACAGAGGACTTTGGGCCATTTATCCAAACCCTTTGAGCCTCAGTATTCTGCTACATAAACGAGGTATTTTTCTCCGCAGAGCTTGTGAGACACTGAACTACAAGAGGGTAAGTAGTGGAGGGCAGAAATGACCATCCCTGAATTGAGCTCCACCTTTTCACACCACCACCACGTTAGCATCACGGGAGTGAGCCACACAGAGACACAGGACCTGGATGTTACCACATCGACAGCTCTCACAAAGATTCTGGTGCCAGCCTCCACATTTCACTAAGCCCTGAGACAAGGGAAAACTTGGAAAGTATGAGTATCCTGGGAATGTTTACTGGGGATTTGCTTCTAGAAAAGTTCTTGACAAAAGGAGAGGGGCAATTACTACCCACAGGCTCTGAGAGAATGCCCACACCCTCTCACCACTGCCAACCAAGGGAAGAAGCCTAGAGCATTGGTGGCAAACCTACTGCACCCGTGCCACAGCAGGTGCGCAGAGCCCTCTCCATCAGCATGCAAGCCAAGTCCCCCAAGCAGCTGAGCATCAGGTAACAGTTGTGTTTTCTAAACTAAAATCTCAGTGTTCAGGTTTAACTACAGTGTTGACACTTGGCGATAAACGAGTGGGTTTTGGGCTGCAGTTCGGGCAGTTGTCTCTAAAACGTTCTATTCTCCTTTCCATACTAGGAAGCAACTTCTGTAACTTAGTTCCAAGCATTTCAAACACATCCCAAAAAGAGAAAAACACTTTCTCCTCCAAGTCAAATGGATTTTTACACTTAATGCTCCTCCCCTTCTGAGCCCATTGGGCCCAGTCCTGTTCTCCACACAGCAGTCCAAGTAAAGCACAATGTAACCCACCAACCTGGGTTCTGACCTGGAGCCCAGCAGTTTTGCTCTCTGATATCAAGCAAAGTGAGTCTGTCTCTCTGTGCTGCATTTTTCTAACCAAAGGGTAACAATAACAATCAGCCTGTCCTCTCTGTGGGTTATGCACCTGAAAATTCCAATAGAGAAATGAAACGATATCTTGTTAGTTGTACCTGTACTGAATAGGTGCAGATGTTTTTGTCATTAGTCTCTAGATAGTAGTGATTGTGTCTACACTGTACTGAACAGAAATATTTAAAGATGAGTTAAAGTACATGGGAGGAGGTGTCGCACAGCCCTCAGGTCAAACGCAGACCATGAAGACAATGGTACAGACCACACCACAGAGCCTAGTGTGAGGGAGGCTATGCCACACGGATATGTGTAAGTTCACTTTATAGAGTTTGCACGCTGAGGAAATCACCTAAGGACAAAGGTCTCCGAGCATGTCTCTATCATTAAGGAATAGTTCTACACCATGTTACATAAGGGACTTGAGCATTTCAGATTTGCATATCCGTGAGGAACCCAGAACCTTCAGCTCAAAGAGGGGTGATACATAGTACATGTCCATTCATGGTAGCAACACTTAACAGTATTCCAGACGTACCGTAGTCACAGGCACAACATCAGAAGCAACATCTCAGGACTTGTACATCTTAGGGGCTCAATCCCTTCCCCCTCCTTTTCCAAGAACAGATCTCATCTTAGGAGAGACAGGAGGCAGCCTGAGCAGAACCACAGTGCAGAGAAGGAACAGACACACGAGGAACTCCAGACCACAGCTTTCCGAGGGACAGAGGCCACGGCCACAGCAGCCGGGAGGAGGGGATGGGTGTCCCACGGCACGTGATGACAGCACCTGAACCCCAACACCTCCAGGCAGACCCACCCTTGATGACTCCTCAGGGCAGCAGGTGGCCTGGGCTACCAGTTGCAGGTGGTCAAGTGGCTGTGGCCGTGTCCTAGGCCTGTCTTCTAGATCCCTCAGCAGAGCTGTGACTTTGCTGGTGTTCCCAGGACTGCACGGAGGAGGAAGGGTCTCTAGGGCCACAGAGCAGGCAGGCTGCCCCTCCACTCCCAGCACCGAGTCCTAGAGCACAGGAAGACGGTCTCATGGTTCCCAAGAGTGGCAAGTCAGCCACTGTGCAGTCAGTCCCCCTGGCAAGTGGGGCTTTCGGCCTCTTAACTTGCAGCCCACTGATATTACAGGAATTTCTTGCTCTTCTCAGGACCTTTTCCAACTCAAAGAGTCAAACTGTATGACTTTCAACTCACAAGAGGCTTTGCACAGCGGCCCTTCGAGTCCTTGTGGCAGACCTGTCTGTATACATCACCCACTTTACAGCCACAGAAGCTGAAAGGAGGTGACACTTCTTTTTTTTTTTTTGAGACAGGGTCTCACTTTGTAGTTCAGGCTGGCTCTGAGTTCACTATGTAGCCCAGGCAGCCTCGAACTCGACAATCCTCCTGCCTCTGCCTCCTGAGTGCTGGGATTACAGGCTTGAGCCACCAAACCCAGCATTTGTGGTATGAGGTACTGATTGCCAGTGGGCGTGGCCACTACGCTCAGTATTGTTGCACATGGTCACCAGGGATCGAACCAGGGACCTTGCACTTGCAAGGCAGGCATTGGAACCACTGACGCAAATGTCTGGCCCGAGGAGGTAACACTTCTGAGATTGTGTCTACAGAGCAGGGAGGCCCAGCTGTGGGTCCACACCACACACCCCTGCCACTCACTACATCAGAGTCCTCTACCCTGGCTTGCCTGTGGTGGCACTTCCTGCCAGGGTTACACAGATCCATCCCCCCCTGAAGTGCCCAGCCTGGGTTAATCCAGAATCTACAACCCCCTGTATTCTGTGTCTGTAACTCCCTGTATTTCACGACAGCGGGTCCCTGAAGGCAGGCAGGCCTGAGTGCAATGGGCTCTTTCTCGCTGTTTCCCAGTACCCAGCCCACACTCAGGTGGGCGGTACCCAGTCAATGCCTGCTACGGCGACAAGTGCCTTAAAGAACCAGTGAGTGGACTGGAAATTTAGCTCAGTGGTTCCGGCACCTGCCTAGCAACCACCAAGGTCCTGAGTTCAATCCCCGCTAACCACATACAACAATACCGGGTGTGGTGACTCATACCTATAATCTCAGCACTTGGGAGGCAGAGGCAGGAGGGTTGCTGAGTTCAAGACTTGCCTGAACTACATACATAGTGAGCTCAGAGCCAGCTTGAACTACAAACCAAGACCCTGTCTCAAAAAAAAAAAAAAAAAAAAGTGTGTGTCTAACCAGTCAATAAACCACTGTGAAGAGCTAGGGTTGTACAGCCCAGCCCCCAGACACCTGATCCCCACCCACAGCATCTGATCTCCCAACTTCGGTCCTCATGACCAGAGCACACTGAGTCTTGGCTAAGGTAACTGCAAGCTGATGGTACAAGCTCATGTCAACACTTCCTCACAGCCACACAACATTCCACAGGGCCGGATCCCTGGTGAGCCAGGCTTCCCCCCTATCTTCAACGGCTCTAACAGTGGGCATCCACACCCCTGCTCCCATGGCCCCCAGAAGCCATTCACTCCTGGAGACAGAGAAAACAGCACAGAGGTACTATTTATGGCACCACTATGGGTGAGACTTGAAAAAGAGGTAGACAGATACACGAGTACCACCACCGAAGACAATGCCAAAGGGAAGCAGGAAGTTGGGCATGGTGGCACATGCCTATAATCCAAGGAGGCTGAAGTAGGAGGAACCCTGGAAGTTTGGGGCCAGGCTAGGCCTGAGTGAGTTCAAGACCAGTCTGAACCACATAGTGAGAATGGGTCTCAAAGAACCAAAAAAAGAAAAAGAAAGAGGAACAGAAACAGCTCTGGAACAAGGAATCCCAACGCAACAGAACCCTTGTGCCCAGCATGGTCAGAGCTAGGCTCCGCTGACAGACAGACAGAGCAAAGCTTCTGGCATCAGTGAGAGAATGAGCCACAGGCGGTGTGCAGACCCAGGCTACAAACACCGCTGCTGGGTGGTCCCAGGGCTGAGAGTTCTGTGAGCTTTGCAGTGGAAGGACTGCGTGAAGACTGCCAGGAGTGAACACAAGCTCTGACCACTTTCTCCACACACTGTCACCCACAAGCCTCACATCTCGAAAACCATAACGTTCATAAGGGAAAAGCCCCCAGTATGTATCTGAGATCGCCTCTTCCAGCAGCACCTGGCCCAGAGGACATACACAGTGGATCAAGGCAACCGGAGAAAAGACCAAGAGCGAGTGGCATGAAGGATGACAGCAGCATCGGAAGTGAAAGAAGCAGCCCCACGATGTGCTCACAAAAGAGCAGATATGTGAGACCAAGGGGGATGGAAAGGGAGGAAGTGAGGGCTGGCATGTGACAGGCAGCTGGTGGGAGCCCAGGAGAAGTGGAAGGAGCCTGGCCAGGCAGCCCCAGGAGGGTGCAGGTGCCCCGAAGGAGGCCCCTCCAGGAAGGCCCACTTTCCAGGGCAGCAGGAGGCTTCCCGAAAGGGAGGTCAGGAAGGGCAGAGAAATAAGAAACACCAAGCAGGGCCAGAGATTTAGCTCAGTGGTTCCAGTGCCTGCCTCACAAGCACAAGGTCCTGAGTTCAATCCCGGTAACCACATAGAATGCTGGGCATAGTGACTCACGCCCACCAGCCATCAATACCATATACCACAGTGCCGGGCATGGTGGCTCACGCCTGTAATCCCAGCACTAGGGAGGCAGAGACAGGAGGATTGCTGAGTTCACAGCGGCTTGCCTGGGCTACATAGTGAGCTCAGAGCCAGCCTGAACTACAAAGTGACCCTGTCTCAAAAAAAAAAAAAAAACGTTTAAGAAACACCAAGCAGCAGGCTCTGCTAAAGAGGCAGGAGTCTAGAAACCCAAGAAGGCAGTTATCAGGGGTACCCAGACACCCCAAGGACAAGAAGGAAGAGAGGGCATCAGCACCAGCAGCTCCAGTCACTGGGGGCAAAAAGTGGGGTTCCATACCAAAAAGAAGGAGAGAAGGAGAAGGAGGAGAAAGGAAAAGTAAGACAGTAAGGGAGGGAGAGCGGGAGGCTTCACAAGAAGTGGCCGGCACTTGAGCATTTTTTCAGCGCCTTCTAGGAGCCCCGGGGTCCCACTGGACAGGGTTTCACAGACTCCCCTGTTCCTGAGGCCTGCACACTGCCCCCAGGTACGACCCTCAGTACAGTTGGTAACACCCTCTTCAGCTCTGTGCTTGAAGATGTGATGTTACTGAGCTCTTTCAAGAGCTATCCACTGCTCTTCCAGGCAGAGAGGCTTCCTGCTTCAGGATCTCGAGCAGGCCCGACACACTTGTTCCTACACCTGCCCATGCAGCCACCTTCCCAGGGGGCCCTTTTCCTCCGTGTACATGAGCAAAACCACCCCAGCGGACCTCGGTTCCTCCCTCTGTGTCAGCCTGGGCTCTGGGCTCCAGGTTGGAACCGGAGAGCCGAAAGCAAACTCCTCGGAGCGCAAAAGCCGACAAATCACCACCCAGAAACTTCCTTCTGCCGCCCAAACCACCCGGCTCCTGTCTAGCCTTGCATTCATAAACCGCGGTAAGAGAGGGCCCGAGAGGGAACCCCTTTTTTCAAACTAGGGAAGGAACTGAAGGGAGAAGATGAGAGGACCTGCCCAGAGCCCCCAGGGTCCCGTGGCTTCCCGCCTCCGAGGTGCGGGACAAGCAGTAGGTCTAGTGCTGAAAGTCCAGCCCGCCACACCCGGCCCAGCGGCCAGGCACCCGCCAAACAGGAAATTCCACCTGCGAAGGCCAGGCCACCGGGACAGCGGGGAGGAGCGCGCCGGCACCTGTGCCGCTCGACCCGACCCGCGACCCGGGCCCCCACCCGGCGACCCGCCCACCTGAGGCCGGGAGCTGTACTTGAGTCCCGCGGCGAGGTCCCTGGGGCCCCTTCCGGCTTTGTGACCCCGATCGCTCTTCATGGTCTCTGGGTCGGGAGCGGGGCTCAGAGGCGCGGTCCCTGCGGGCAGACGGCTCCCATGGCCCGCGGGGCGCGGGGGACACGAGGGACGCGGGGGCGTGGGTCGGGCCGAGTTGGCGGGCAGCCCCAGCGCGCCCGGCCCGCGGCGGCTCTCGCTCTCATCCTCCCTGCCCAGCTCAGGTAGTTTCAGGGCGTGGCCCGCGCTCGGCCCCGCCCACAGCCCACCCAGCACCTTGTCCGGGACGCAGGCCCTCCCTGCGTCCCCGCCTCCGGTCACGCCTCCTGGAAGCCCCGCCCCTCGCCCCAGAAGTGGGGCGCCAGAGGTGAACCAAGGTGGCGGCTGATGACCCGGGCTGGGCCGGAAAGACAACCAAAACTCACTCTCTCTCTTTCTCTCTTCCGCTTCTCCTGGAAGGTAGCCCTCCCTCTGGCCCTTTGCTATCAGCCACTTTTTCTCTGCAGCTCCAGCCGGCCTCCTTGGATCATCCACCCTGCCACCTGCCGCAAGCCACGGCTGTTGTGACCCGCAGCCGCCCGCCCTGAGTCACTGCCTTGGCCCTGCAGCGGCTCCAGGCCTCCAGGCGTCGGAAGGGTCCCGCTTGACCTGGACCCTGCTCTCCAGGGAGGTTCTCCGACTCCGGCCACGCCTCCTCCAGATGCCCGCCCCCCGGATTTCTGTTCCTCTTTCCCGCAGTTTCCTGGCTCCCAACCAAGCTCTTCAGCCCTCTCGCCTTCTCTCCCCCAGCCCGACCTGCCCCGCGGTAGTCGGTAGTCGTGGCCAAGCGCTGCCCCCTGTGCACCAGTGGTTGTCCATTTCAGCCCAAGCCCGTGTCATTTCTCTCCTGTACCAGGGCAACTCATGATCAAATTAGCCAAACTTCACCACCTCCCTTCCTCACCTGCACCCCACCCTCCCATGAAGTTCCAACACTCACTCCAAAGCCACCATATCTCCTCTCTTCCTAGATTCCCTAGAGGACTCTGCCTTCTGGGAAAGTCAATTTCAGCTGTCCAGCACATGTCCAGCACCTCCATACAAGGTGCTTTTTGGTGCTGAAAACTGCATTTTCTAAGCAGCAGGTGTGTAGTAGGATTATCATGGTAATGGCTTTCCCTGCACAGCCCTGCGTGGGGGCAGAGCCCTTGCCTGCAGCCCTCTCACCACAACCCTTTGCCTCCTTCTCATGACATCCAAGTTAAGCTAAAACATCAAGTCTGAAAACTTCTGCAGGCAAAGACACCTCTTCTTCGCCAGGATCCTAGGCCTTATCTATTCTAATTTCCTGCCACACAGAAGGGAAACACAGAATTGAATCATCACATGGTGCTTCAAGGCACAGCATGTGTGACCACCCATGAAGCAAAGATCAGTACACTGAGCCCGGACTACTCATGTAAAGTGTAAAAACAAAAGCAGATGAGCATTTTGTGAGGACAAGGCCAAATCAGTGCAATGGACACACAGCCACACTTCTCCTCTGGCCTCACGGAAGATGCACTCGCCCTGATCACTTAACACAGTGATCCCAGGAAGGGCCGCAATACGCACCTTTCTTCACCAGGATTTACAGGAAATGTGTCACATGCACCTCGAGTCCTCCAAGTGCCTCCTATGCTGTTAAGCGGTGGGTCACCATGGGAGTCTGTCTCCCTTCCTGGGTCCTCCCTTGACTCTGTTTCCTGTTCTCTGTGAGGTGAGCAGCTACCCCCTAAGGCCTTTTGGCCAAGCCACTGCTCTCCAGAGCTGGCTGACTGTACAAGGGTAAAAATTTCTAAAGCACGAACCTCCGCTAAGCTTGGGTGTCAGGTATTTTGTCCCAGCAGAGGAAGTAACTAAGACACCATTCCACATGCAGAATTCTCTTTTCTTTTATTTCTCTCTCTTTCTTTCCTTCTTTCTTTTGGCAGGGTCTCACTTTGTAGTTCAGGCTGGCTTTGAGCTCACCATGGAGCCTAGGCTGCCCTTGAATTGATAGTGATCCTTCCGCCTCAGCTTCTAGAGTGTTGAGATTACAGGTCCATGCCACCACACCTGGCTAGTAGTATGTTTTTGAACAGAGGATATGTCTGGTTGTCCCTTGTTTCGTATTGCAAGCTTTGTTCCCAAATTCTAAATTAGGAAATGAGAATAGTAATAGTATAATTTATTATTATTAACTTGTTTATTACTTGTTGGATTCTTCCAGAAAGTGAAATTTCTTCCTATTTGCTTGGTTACCCAGTGGTAATATTAGTATAGGAAAGGAAGGATAAATGTCCAAGTCTTTCACTTAGCTGGTTCTCCATAGTTAATGTCTTAACATGTCACAAAGGTGTCAGTCACAAAATAACCAAGATAACCAACTTTAAACAAGGAAATCCTGTTTTTGGCTCACAGACCCATTGCCTTAGGTCCTGAGGCACAGCCTCATGGTGAGGTGTATGACCAGACAAGAGAGAGAGACCAAGGTCCCACAGTGCCCTTCGAGGGGTTCCCAACCCAGGGATGGGAGCCCCCACTTCTTAAAACTTCAGTCACCTCTACTCTGCAGTGCCAACGCAGGGATCTAGCTTTTCACATGGGGCCTGCAGGGAGCATTTCATGTCCAAACTATAGGATGCCGATTGATTTTTGTCTGCTTTTGTATTATTATGAACTCTGGAATGCTTTTTATGTTTTGGTTTATGACTATGCTTATTAGCATAAAAATTATACCTTCTTTGGCCAAGAGGAGACTTTTTTTTTTTTTTTGCTTTTGAGACAGGGTCTCACTTTGTAGTTCAGGCTGGCCCTGAGCTCACTATGGTGCCCAGGCAAGCCACTGCGAACTCAGCAATCCTCCCGTCTCTGCCTCCCGAGTGCTGGGATTACAGGCGTGAGCCACCACGTCTGGCATTGTGGTATGCGGTGTTGATTGTTGGTGGCCACCACGCCCGGCATTATATGTGGGAATCGAACTCAGGACCTTGCGCTTATGAGGCAGGCACCGGAACCACTGAGCTAACCCTCTGGCCCAAGAGGAGACTTTTAAAATCAGCTCTGAGTCTTTTGATCCAACCTTAGTCTTTTTTTTTTTTTTTTTTGAGACACAACCTTGCTATGTAATTTATTTTTTAACTTTTATTTATTTAATTTATATATTTACTTATTTTGAGATATGGTCTTCTGTAGTTCAGGCTGGCCCTGAGCACACTATGTAGCCCAGGCTAGCCTCGAACTCACAGAAATCCTCTTGCCTCTGCCTCCTGAGTGGTGGGATTACAGATGTGAACCACCACGCCCAGCATTGTGATTTGTAGTACTGGGGACAGAACTTGGGACCTTGTACTTGCCAAGCAGATGCTGGAATTACTGAGCTAAATCCCTGTCCCCTTGCTATATAATTTAGACTGGCCTTGAATTCATGGCAGTCCTCCTGCCTCAGCCTTCTGAGTGCTGGGATTGCAGGAGTGCACCACCACATCTGGCCCCAAACCTAGACTTTTGGTCAGTGTTGTTTTTTTTTTTCCTTTTGGTATACTATTCAACTTCTCTGTACAATACTCTCGTGCGCAGTCAGACACTTCTTCAGGACACCCTTATGTTTTTTCATGAATAATGAATAATTTCAAGGCTATAGCCTGTGCAGAAGAAGTACTTACCACTGGCTCATTGTTTCTGAGTCTTGATATCAAAAGCAGGATTTTTTTTTCAGGTCGGGGAATCAAACTCAGGACCTCACATATGCTAGGCAAGTGCTCTAGTACTAAGATACACCCATAGTCCTAGAAAACCCAGAAGTTGTGAAGAGAAAATATCTCTCACATTCACACTGATGGTTCCAGTTCTAACTTAGGACTGCATCGTACTGACTTAACTTATTCTATCTTGTATCTGTATTTTTCTTCTCTACCAAGACTACTGCTCTCATCTCACATTTTAAAACCCCATCTCCTTTATTAAATGAAAGCAACAGGTCCAATTTTCCCAGTAGTTCAGTGAATTTGTCCTTAATGGAGTTTCTGTCAACTTGCCAGCTAACAAAAAGCAGAATACTCTAGTTAGTTGGGGAGGGGCAGGGCACGTGTGTGCATGTGTGCATATGTGTGTCTAGGACATTAATAAAAGATTCTGAGTGGCTCCTGTGTCTGGGTTGCCAGATAGGCCAAAAGGAGAAAACAAAGCAAGGAAGGGGCTCAGCCACACTGCAAGGCTGAGGAAAGCCCCTGTCACCCTTGACCACAAGACAACACTGTGCCTCATTCCATGAAACCAGTCCGTGGACATTGTCGTGTGGCTACTACTGCCACAAAAACTGCACGCCACTTCCTCCACTGTCCTGCCCAAAGCAGGCCCCCTGAGTGCCTGTGTTCCTTTTTTTGTGTGAGAAAGTTTTGTTTTTTCATTTTTTTTTAACAGAGGCTAGCTTTATATTCACTATGTAATCTAGTCTCCTCCTGCCTCAGCCTCCTGAGTGCTAGAATTATTTGTGAGCCAATTGTGAGCGCAGCACAGAAATCCAACCTCTCACTTCTGTGCTCTACTTACAGCCAAGCTTACAAGTGACTTTCTAGCTCCTGCCATACACAGGCAGGATTTCCAATCAAAATTCACCAAATATGGGAGGGCTGCTTGAAAGATAATAAATGTCCAGAAACTGAGTAAATGCAGATATTCTTGTGCTATAGTTTCCTTCTTTGCGGGGTGGAGGCAGGATCTTGCTATGTAGTCCAGGCTGGCCTCGAACTCACAGCAATCTCCTGCCTCAGCCTCCTGAGTGCAGGTGTGTACCATCACACCCAGCCTATGTCCCTTGAATGCCCCTCAACAGGGTCTGAAGGCTTGCTGGCACTACCGGGATGAGGTGTGGAACTTCAGGAGTCAAGGCCTGGTAGGGGCGAACATCAGTCTTTAAGGCCTGGCCTTGATGTGGATTCCAAGACCTGAGCCCCTTCCTGCCTCTGCTTTCTAGCTGCATGAGCTAAATGGCTCTCACCCGCCACATGGTTCTGCCTTGATGATCCGTGCCCTGAAGGCTCTAAACCAACAGGGGTCTTGCCGCCTTGTCTCCTCAAGTGTCTTCACAGTCAGAGCTGAAATGCCAGTCCGGAGGGAATCCTGGATATGCCCTTCCCCTGTCTGCTGTCTGCCCTGTCCTCACTGCCACCCTGTCCACCTGATCTGGCCTGCTGTGGCCCAGGCTGCTCCCTGACCCAGTGCCATGCGGGGTTCACATAGGTCCCACTGGTCAGTCACCAGCTCACTCACCAGCTGCTGGGCGCGGGGCTCAGCAGCTGTCATGCGTCCAGGGGCCAGGGCCCCCAGCCCCAACACGGCAGCCCTGACAGGCTGCCATTCTCCTCCCTTGGTCCCGTCACACAGGTCAGGAAGGCTTCCACCGATGCCAGCAGGCCTGGGAGGCCGGGCGCTGTGCCCCCGAGAGGCAGGTGTGAGGCTGTGTGAAGGCGAAGGCACAGGGGAAACCCCAGAAGGTCCGAGAAGCCAGGAAGATGGATCATCTGAGGAAAGTCACAAGGAGTGAGAGAGGCGGCTCAAAAGACCCTGTCAAAATGACCATAAAAAGTAAATATTTTGAACTGATTCAGGACACAAAGGAGCCACGACAATTCGTGACACAGAACTGCTTTGGGGCAGGCGCCAAAATCACTGAGCTATATCCCTGGCCTTGCACAGAACTGCCATGGAAAGTGGCAGGAAGGTGTTCAAAGGGATGGAGAGTATTTCTAGGTATATCGATGGCAATGTTGTCGTTTGTAGTATTTTTTACATGGAGGCATTCACCATATTTTTGATATCTACTCATACATTCTGTGTCTCAATCTGTTTCAAAATGCATACACACTCATGAAGCTGTCACACAATCTAGGACTTTCAGCTTTGATAGACCTTAAGTACTACCAAACTTCTAACCACCCTGACCTTAGAACCGGACTAACCGCCCTGTTTTTTTCAGTCCTGGGACTGAACCCAGAGCCTTCACATTTCACACTTAAGTTACCTGGCCAACTCTTTTTGATCTTAGGACAGGATCCTGCTAAGTCACCAAGCCGCCCAGGGTTGAACTTTGGATTCTCTTGCCTCAGCCTCCCAGAATGCTGCAATTATAGGTGTGTACCACCAAGCCCAGTTTAATTGCTTTAGATCAAAGTGTCAAAATACAACTGTAAAAACAATAAGAGATGGGGCTGGGGATTTAGCCCAGTGGTTCTGGTATCTGCCTGGCAAGTACAAGGTCCTGAATTTGAACCCTGGTATCACATACCACAATACCAGGCATGGTGACTCATGCCGTAATCCCAGCAATCAATACCACACACTACAATACTGGGCATGGTGATTCACATCTGTAATCCCAGCACTCAGGAGGCAGAGACAGTAGGAATGCTGAGTTCGAGACTTGCCTGGGCTACATAGTGAGCCCAGGGCCAGCCTGAACTACAAAGCGAGACCCTGTCTCAAAAAAAAAAAAAAAAAAAGACAAAGGAGGGTTTAACTCTGCACTCTGTAAATGGTGGGCTGCACAGTGAGGATGGGGTACAAAGTAGGCACTCAGAGAAAAGTCAGATATCCCACCAGGTGATCCAGGTCAGCACAACAGCGGCAGGTGACCCTGCCGGCGTGCAGTCTCTGCGGTCTCATCCTGAGGAAAAGATCAGGCCCTAGTGATGTGGAGACCAGCAAGTGCCTGGCCGGCCAGGACTCCTCAGCTTCAAAATGACTGGAATAAGGGGTGAGAGAAACTACCACAGTCGAGGAGCCTCGAGACGTAACGTCAAACTCTGCTCTAAAACTAGCAGTATTCTGCTGGACCAGACTTTACACCCTAACTACAACTTGGGAAATTACTTCACTTTTCATTCTTCCCAGATTCCTATCTATAATTAGCACATGTATAGAATTTTAAAAATAATAAGGGGTGCAGGGAGGGGAAGGGGATATAAAAAGATGAGTGATGCGTGTCTATCAATGCCCCAGGATGAATGTAATCATCATGCACTATACTACAAACATGTACTAGTAAAACCAGAAATTTTTTCCCAGACAGATAGCAATTAACACTTTATAAATGAAAGAAAAACCCAGGTCTCTTAGACCCACATGACCTCTTCCGCTCTGCATATGTGGACTGCACCGACAGACTGTGATGAAGGCTGAACAAGTACTTGCAGGGGACAGAACAGAGCTGATGTCTCCTGCACAGTAACAAGGCCAGTCACTGGTCTCTGCTTTGTCTCAGAAGAGCCCTTGGCCACCGCAGACTGGCCCTGCCACTAGCAGCACATGACCTTGAGTGGAAGCAGGAAGCAGGACGACTCTCCTACCCTCTTCCGTCTGCTTTGTCTGCTTCCCTGGTGCCCCCATAGGAGCCTCATAGGTCTCCCCAGAGCTTAAGAGACGCCTTGTGTCCCAATCTGTGTCTCTGAAATGAAGAGTATCAGTTGTCACGGCAACTGAAACCAGAATGGCCCGGCTCCGCCCCAGTGGGGTTCAGACTCCAGGCAGGCTGGTAGGCGGGACTTTCACAGGTGCATCGGGCACACCCCCAGGTCACGCTGAGTCACTGAGCAGAAACCAGGAATCAGTTTCTCTGGTGACAGTGCAGCCAGCCGGGGTGAGGCACTGGCAGCTCTCACCTGACACTTCCGTGGGCATTTCCTTCACACATTTCACACTGAGGCACTGTGGTGGTGCATGCCTGTGTCCCAGCACTCAGAGGCTAAGGCAGGAGGATTGCCGCGTTCTGGGATATACGAGTTTAAGGCCAGTCTGAACTTTTCTCAAAAACATTTAAAAAAGGAAAAATTTTTATATGGGTGCCATATGTAAACATCTACCTCCACAGTGTAAAGAGAGTTCCATCAGATGAGGCCCCATGGCCCTGCCATTGGCACCATCCTCAGGAGGAAACCAGTCCACCAGCCTGAACTTCCAGGCCCATCACCAGCAGGGGTGTACAGACCAGACCTCCACCCTCAGCTGAGCTGCTGTGGGGAGGGGTCCCGGGCTGAAGGAGCCCCCAGAGGCTGCTGAACAGGAGCCCTGAGGTGCATGCAGCTCGGAAAGCAGCTGGCGGGGAGGATGTCAGACAACTGGTCTGTGGCCACTGTGAGTGTCGGTGGGTTGCTTGAAAGTACATTTCAGAGCACCAGCGAAGCTGGCTCCCTTTTCTTGACTTTCTTGGCCAACAGGAGTTTGAGACAATGGGGAAGGGAAGAACTAGCACAGCCCCCCGCTCCAGCTTGTAAGATCCTCACACCCCGCTGCACACAGGTACACACAAGAGTTTACTGACATGAGCGTGTGACCAGCCTGTGCAACTGGGAAGGGACTGCTCAGAAATCCCTTTCTGAGGAGCTGCCGTCAAACAGTGAGCTGGGCACTGGGCACAGGCCTGTAATCCCAGCCCTTGGGAGGCTGAAACAGGAGCACAAGTTTGAGCCCAGCTTGGGCAATTTAGTGACTGAGGCCTGTCTCAAAAAAAAATTTTTTTTTAAAGGGATAGAGATATAGCTTGGTATGAAAGTCTAGGTTCAATCCTAAGTCCCACAAAAACAAATAAAACAACTTAATGAGCAGGGCATGGTGAGGGGGTCACAAGCTCGGGGCCAGCCAGGCAGTGTAGTAAAACCCTGTCTCAGAACAAACAAACCAGGGGATGCAACTCAGTGAAGACCACTTGCCTGGAGTGCAAGATTCCTCCTAAAATCGATTCCCACAACTGCAAAATAAGAACAATCCAAAAAAGGATTCAGTGACTCCTCTCGAAGGTGAGGCCCATACACACCAATGCCTCATTCAAAGCACCCAGCACCCGCTTCAAGATCAGCCCCCGGTGCTGGTTGTTTAAGGAACTCAGAGACGAAGCTGCACATGTTTCTGTGACACTCAGCCGTAGCTCTCCTCGTTTCCAGCACTAAGCAAAAGCCTGCCCACCAAGCACTGTGGTCTAATCTCAATCATCCAGGACAAAGGCCCTGTGGACTTTGTTTTTTGAATGAGAAGGAAATTTCAACTTGAAAGATGAAGACCTGCCTGACCTGCATGGCCCAGACTGTGTGTGCAGCTCACGGTCCTTCCGGGCAGAAGGTCCCGACTGTCCCCGAGGGCAGGACAGGACAAAACGCCATCACAAGTCAACGCCACAGGCAACAGAGCAAGGAGTCTCAGGGGAAGTTAAAGTGTTTATTGATGTGTTGGAACTCTGTACATTCTCCACAGATCATATTAAGAAGTCTGTAGGTGCAGTTTAATCTGTGCATAGTGGGAAGAGACATGAATAGGCTCAAAGGGGAGGAAAAAGAAAAAAAATGACAGCCACAGAAAATTCGAAAAAACAAACCAAAATAAACACCACTGGTTACCTGAACCTTGAGATTAAAAAAGAAACAAAAAAACTGTGAGCAACATCAACTATACAAGCATTACAGACTCGGGTGAAGGAAACAAAAATCTTCAAAGCTTTGCGCAGTCTACAGGTCCAGCTCCGTGCAGAGCCGCGAACATCCTCCTCCACATGGACACCACGGGCTCACTGGCCCTCAGCTACCTACTCACCGTGCTCTCTCTGTGCGGAGGCCAGAGGCGGGGACAGAGCAGGCACAGGGCTATGGAGGGGACGTCCAGAGAGGAGACGACACATCTGGACAGACTTCAGAAGGGGGGTGAAGAGTAAACTGCCACGGTGAGTGAACAACAGTTAAGAACATCACATACAAACTAGGCTGGCTGCTGTGGAAGAGCTGGATGTGGAGAGAAGCAGCAGGGACACGCTCATCACTATGCACTGGGCTCGCTCAGAAATACCCCGAGTGCCCTGGTGACAGGGCCAGTGTGGAGAGTGACTTCTGACAGGTGGCCCTGAAAGATCACTTGGCCAGGGCAGTGCGATGTGGCCAGTGCTCACTCACAGTGTCTCATTCCACTGTTTTTCAACATCTTTCTGAAAGGTGACAAAGGGAATACTGGGTCTTTTTTTAGTGTTTTTGTTCTTTTTTTTTTTTTTAAATAAAAACTAGGACAGTGAATGAGCCTAGAATTGATTTATACCATGTAACTGGAACAATCAGCCTGCATATACAATCTATCATTAAAAAAAATTAACATTTTTCATTTATATAGAGCATGTGTGAAACACAATAGAAGGGGGATTTCTGATTAAGTTAAAAAGAAAACTACATCCTTCAGATATCTGCAATAGATCATTTTTTCACTTAAGGTTTATATATCATATATTGTTATATTAACATTTTCAACCCATTTAAAAGAATGGAAATCGCAATTCTACAGTAGTAACTTTAGTCTTGAGCGAGCCAGGAGGTCAGGATGGAGGGGAGACCCTCTGGTGGTGAGCGGCGGCCAGCAGTGACCTGGATGCTGGGTCCTTTCACCGGCCGCACCGTCTTCTAGCTCAGGTGCCACACACTTCCTGCAGCTCAGATCTGCATCTGCTCCAGGTACTTGTAGGTAGGATTTTCGTAGCCGTGGTTCTGCATCTTGTTCAGATGACGCTCCTCCGGGGTGAGCATGGGATCAACCTGGAAGAACAGAGACTGCCGGTCACTGGAGGGCTGGAAGAGGCTGGCCAGGGCCAGGAGACCAATGCAGCACCAGGACCTCTCACACAGAACAAATCAGAGAAGAGGAGGGGGACAAGACGAGCTAGTGTTATATGCACACAGGCCACTTGTAAGAGTGTTATCTAATCATTATATGCTGTAAACATGTATTAACACAAAGGATGAACAGGAACTGAGGGCTGATGGTTAGCATGCTGAGAAGGAAAGAAAAAAGGGGTCCATAGGACAATACTTCTTTCTGGGGCTGGAGTCCCAAAGACTTGGTCCATGTGGCCGACGGGCTTCCCAGGACTGTGACAGGCAGGCCCTGGCCCTGCTCCTACTCCTGCTCCTTGCTGTAGTGGACTGGTCCATAGCCAAGCCAGTCTCCAGAAGCAGACAAAACAAAACTACAGAAACCTGTATCTGTCTGCTCCATCCTTATTGTATGTAGATGCTGAAGACTCTGGACCAGTGATGCTCAATCTTTTAGAGCTTTCAGTGATCAAACAGCCTGCTGCAGCCCAAGTGCCATGGGTTCAACAGTGTGAGACATTTCCCGTCATCTCCTCAAGACTTTGGTCTGTCTCTCACTCTCTCTCTCCTCTGTCTTTTTCCTCTCTCTCTCTCCTTTTCCTGATATGGGAATCAAAGCCCAGGCTCAAGTATGCTAGGCAAGTGCTCTACTACTGAGCCAGGAGCTATTCCCACAGCTCTCCTATTGTTTTTTCTGTTCTCTTCCCTCCTGGTTAAAACAGGTGAACTGTGGTAAAGATCAGCAATAGAACATTTACTTATGCAGCATAAGCAAGTCCCCAGGTGGGGTCCACAGCATCACCAGAAAGAGCACCAGTCCTTCATTTCATTTTTCTTTTTTTTCCTAAGACAGAATTTTACTATGTACTTCAGGCTGATCCTGAACTCGAGGTGATCTTTCTGCCTCACTTTCCCCAAGTGCCGGGATTACAGGTGTGTGCCACCACACCTGATTCATTTCATTCTTAAATTATCTGACACAACTGAAAAAAGAAAAGATGAGCAATACTCTGAAGAAATCAATTTTGCAGCTGCACATGGTGGCACATGGCTGTAATCCCAGTGCTCGGGAGGCAGAGAGAGGACTGCCCTGAGTTTGAGGCCAGCCTGGGCTACATGGTGAAATCCTGTCTCAAAATAAAAAACAAGCCACTTTAGTATCCAAAGCATACAATGTTCATAGAACTTCCTGATGTTCAATCAAAACCCAAATTACTAGGGCCAGAGGGTTAGCTCAGTGGTTCCGGAGCCTGCCTCACAAGCGCAAGGTCCTGAGTTCGATCCCTGGTAACCACATACAATGCTGGGCATGGAGACTCACGCCCACCAGCAATCAATACCACATACCACAGTGCTGGGCGTGGTGGCTCACACCTGTAATCCCAGCACTCCAGAGGCAGAGGCAGGAGGATTGCTGAATTCAAGGCTTGCCTGGACTACATAGTGACTCAGAGCCAGCCTGAACTACAAAGCGAGACCCTGTCTCAAAAAAAAAAACAAACAAACAAATTACTTTTGAAAGGCAGGAGCCGGCTCCAGCAGCAGGAATGACAGAACTGAGTTAGGGCTGATCCCCACTGCAACCTGCCAGCAGTGAGAACCATAACCACGGTGGCAGTGTGTCCAGAACCGAGACACCTGGATTCCATACTATCCCACCCTCTCATTGCCCAGGCAGACACTGCCGCATAGGCCCTTGCCAGCCGGCCCAGGCAGGACAGCCCAGCCCTCACCTCCACGATCCCGTGGCTAATGGTGCCATACTGCCTCTTCCTCAACAGCACCAGGCTGATGACGATGACGGTGGCGATGGCCACTGCTATGACCAGCAGGCCAATGAGGGTGCCGCTGCTCAGACTGAAGTCCTCCCGCAGAGGCCGCACCGACTCCTAAAATCACAAAGCGAATGGGCACTTGGGCTCAGTGACCACCTGGCAAGTCAAGAAGGACCATGATGTCTCCAACTCCCCTACTGCACAAAGAGCCCACTCTGCCAGCCCACACCCTCGGGATGTTCACTTCAGCTTTCTCACCCGAAGTATAGGAAATTAACTCAAGCACCAGCCATCTCTCGCTGCCCATGGGGCCGGAGCGGGTGGGAACCAGCTCAAACTAACATGGAACGTGGCTTTGGGCTCCGCAACTCAACACATACCGGCTCTTCCTCAAGGCCTCCAACTCTCTCGGCATTGAAAATCATTTCCTTAACGTCCAGGGTCTCGTCAATGACCTGAAATAGTCACAAAGACGTCAGGAGCCAACAGGTGGATAGCAGGGAAATTCAGAATACATATCATTGCCTCTTTTCTACTCCATCTGGTGGTGGGAAGCAGACACCCATTGGACCCAACCCTGCCTTAACAAGTCAGTTCTGTCAATTCACCCAAGTTCACTTGCCAAAGCCCCTTGCTGGACAGGCAAGCAAAATTAGTATAGAATGACACCAAGAAAGTACAAAGTTCAGTTAGACCAGATGTAATCTGGAAGATAATCTCAGAAATGTGACAGAAAATACTAAAAGAATTCAAGGCAGGGCCAGAGATTTAACTCAGTGGTTTTGGTGCCTGCCTAACAAGTGCCAAGGTCCTGAGTTCAATCCCGCTAACCACACACCACAATACCATGGTGACTCACTCCCACTAGCATTCAGTACCACATACCACAGTGCCAGGCCTGATGCCTCACACCTGTAATCCCAGCACTCGGGAGGCAGAGACAGGAGGATTGCTGAGTTCAAGGCTTACCTGGGCTACATAGTGAGCTCAGGGCCAGTCTGAACCACAAAACGAGACCCTGTCTCAGAAAGAATAAAAAAGAATTCAAGGCAACCCAAACTACATAGTAAAGCCTTGTTTAAAAAGAAAAGAATTCTAACTTTATTCTATTTTTAAATTACCTAATCTTTACTCATTATTTTTAATCTTTACACCTTTATATAAGCTTTTATAAGCACTACACCAGGAGGGTCTCATTTGCCTTTCAGGGCCTTCATCTTCCTGAGACAGAATGCCAGCTCCTCGCCCTCCAGCACAGAGCCGTCTGCACGGCCACACTAGCACCGTCTTGATGCAAGCCAGGCAAGAAGCTTGACTAACTCAAACTGCTCCTCCGGAGACTGCTGATTTGGGCTCTCTTTTTCCTTTCATTATACTTCTTCTGAATTTTGTTTTTTGTTTGAAATCTCTTCCTCCTCAGGAGTCAGCTTGGCCCCCTTCTTGGGGCCCAGGAGCAATGCACAGTGGATTCTACCACTGTTGGTACCGCGTGCTGTCAATGGGTACAATACAGTTCTTCACCAGGGTTTTTGTACAAACCAGCTCGTTACTGGACATACCATACACAACATAGATAATCCTTGGTTTGTTTTTTGTTTAATTTTTATCTTATTTTTTGAGACAGGGTCTCGCTTTGTAGTTCAGGCTAGCTCTGAGCTCACTATGTAGCCCAGGTAAGCCTCGAACTCAGCAATCTGCCTGTCTCTGCCTCCCGAGTGCTGGGATCACAGGCGTGAGCCACACCTGGCACTGTGGTATGTGGTATTGATTGCTGGTGGGCATGAGTCTCCACGCCCAGCATTGTATGTGGTTACCGGGGATCGAACTCAGGACCTTGTACTTGCGAGACAGGTGCCGGAACCACTGACCTAACCCTCTGGCCCAATCCTTGCTTTTTAAGTACAACACTCAGTGCCCCAGGAAGTTTCCCACATCCAGCCTCAGGGCTCGATACTTCTTGTTGCCACCTTGAACTTGGACTGTGTGTATGTGCTAGGGCCAATCTTAGTGTTGGCGGTGGGGTAACCCAACTCACACTTCTGCTTCTTGTGGTAGGGTTTTCTTTTGGCTCCAGTCTTGCGGCGCTTATGCCAGTTGTCCTGAGAGATGCCCTTTGCTTGGGCTGGCTAGAAAGAACCAAATTTCTACTCATTTAAAAATGATGTCTAGCATGTTAATTTCAGGTTTTTAGTTGCAAAGGTACAAGAAGCAATCAAAATACACAGTGAATGCTTAACCTGTTTGTCACTTTTCTTTGTCTTTTGAGACAAGGCCTTACTATGTAGTTGATGTTATCCTTGAACTCACAACAATCCTCCTGCCTCAGCCTCACAAGTGCTGAGTTTACAAGCAAACATAACCATGCGCAGCTCTTGCCACTGTTTGAAGGAGTTCTGAAGTCCTCTTTGGTGTCATGAGGTGTAATAGAAAGGAAAAAAAAAATTCAGTGCCATCTAACAGGAGGGCAGGCTGGTAAATAATACAATATGTCCTTAGCCATCTTTCTCACTGCACTTGGCATTCCATGGCTTCTGGGTCTTCCCCACCGTCAAAATAACCAAGAAAGGGGGCTGCAGGGTTAGCTCAGTGGTTCCAGCACCTACCTCACACGAGCAAGGTTCTGAGTTCAATCCCCCGGTAACCACATGCAATGCTGGGCGTGGAGACTCACCCCCGCCTGCCATCAATACCACATACCACAGTGCCGGGCGTGGTGGCTCACGCCTGTAATCCCAGCACTCAGGAGGCAGAGACAGGAGGATTGCTGAGTTTGAGGCTTGCCTGGGCTACACAGTGAGCTCAGGGCCAGCCTGAACTACAAAGCAAGACCCTGTCTCCAAAAAAAAAAAAAAACAACAACAAGAAAGGGGTATGTTTTGAATCAATTCAGGACATCAAGTCAGCTGTGACATCACAACTAAAAGACAAGAGGACCTCCAGAGCCGCTTCACAAACCGGCAAGAACAATGAATGGTTTGAGTGTGTCTGAAGTGAAGGCAAGGACCTTGGTTAAACAGTCACTGAATTCTTCACACTGCATATCTGTCTACTATACAGGGATGAGCTGCTGGAGAAAGAGTTCATGCACTCCTCTCCTCCAGACACAGATGTGATGTTTACAGCACAGTCCACCTGTGGGAGCAGATGAACCACCACATCCTCGGACACTAATGACAACAGAGAGAATGGGCTCACCATATTTTCATCCACTTTATTCTTACTGTTAATCACTTTCTCTTCTGCACCGATCAGTCCCCGGTCCTGTTCTACTCCGGAGCCTGTGTGGAGAGAGAGCACAGATGTGTTTCCAGGCTGCTTCCCTCGGTGCTCTCACAGCAGCAGCGGACTCCTGCCTGAGGGCCGGAGCCCTCACCAAGCACCTGCCCAAAGCGAGTGCCCCGCTGTGCTCCCACGCTGGAGGGTGGACCGTGCTCTACCACGAGATGAATGACACAGGCACTTTCAGAGGGCTGGTGGGCGTAATGGAGAACGAACAGCTGCTTACTTTCTCTCACTTGGAAAGATGGGATGCATGCCTTTGGAGAGAATGGTTCTGGTCCTAGGGTACCTGACATGGAAAATGCGCGACCCTCTCCCTGTGCCATCTTGCTGAACACCTGCTATCCCCTAGCCTAATCCTTCAGGACAGGGTCCTCTGGCAACACCCCACTGATCTGCACATTACCCCTGAGCTTGAGTTTACTCTGCAGGCAATTCTTCTGCCTCAAATACAGTCTCTACCTTCCAGCTGGCTGATCTGTCCTTTAAACTTAGCTCCTCATGGGAAGCACTCAGACTGGAGCTCTTAGAAGTACTTTCCAATCCTCAGTCTCCTTCTGTAACTCCCACTGCACTGCATGTATGGCAGAGCACACATCCCAGACAGGTGCACCCTCGTTGGTTAGTAGTGAATGGACAGGAAAGAGCATTTCACAAGCAGGGAGAATCCTACAGCAGGACCGAAAGCACTTTTCCCTGTACCACGCATTAATAGCAGCTCTTCTTTCCAAGAGCAGATGTGGCCTGAGCTAATGCCACTTGTGTGTGGTGCCAGCCTGACAGCCTCCAATGTGCAGCGGGACTGGACCCAGCAAGCGCCAACAGCAGAGGCCCTTTGTTTCCAGCTCTGAAGCCTGTGATTTTACCCTACGCCGCTCTCTAGTAGTACACATGGCTCTATGCACACATCTGTTTTGAGCTTTTTACAAGCAGGCAGAGAAGCCCACCAGCAACCACAGCATTCCCCACCCAGGCAGGGAGCTTCAGGAGCCATGTGGCATAGCCCCCACTCCATGGCCAGATCCTCCTGCCCCAAGGCGGTGGGTCCCTCTGCAGTTCAGCACTGGTGCGTTATCACACAGAGGCAAATGGGTGCAGCCTCTCTAGGGTGTTCACTATAGACTTGCATAGCTTAACTCGAGTCAAGTCACAGCTGGCTTCCGTAGTCTTCAGATACCAGTGGAACAGCAGCACTGTCCTCCAGCTTTGAGAAGGGAAAATCTGGAAATGCTGCCACAGCAAGGACACCACAGACAAACCCAGGACATTCTAACTCTTGAGTTCCTTCCGCATTTTAAAGGGAATAAGGGGAAGATCCTATTCCAAAAATGATGCGGTATAAACTGGCTCACTTAAAAGCTTAGTATCACCTGTAATCCCAGCACTTGGGAGGCAGAGGCAGGAGGATTGCTGAGTTCCAGGTTTGCCTGGGCTACATAGTGAGCTCAGGGGCAGCTTGAACTACAAAGCGAGACCCTGTCTCAAAAAGCTTCAAAGCTTAGTATCAGGCCAGATCACCCTGACACTTTTTTGGTAGGCTGAACCCCATTACTTCCCTTTTTGTTGACAGAGTTTCATTGCGTAGCCTAGGCTGGCCTCAAACTCCCGGTGATTCTCCTGCCTCAGCCTCCTTAGTGCTGGGATCACAGGCACACACCCCCACACCTGGCTCTCTTGTCGCTTTGGTCACTACCAAAGCCACCTGGAATTATGAAATGCATAGTGAGTGACTTCCAGAGACTGGACGTCAATGGACTACGCTGTCCCGGCCATGACAGTCTGAGAGAACAGAGCCAGACAGTTCTGACAGTTCAGAGCCAGACCTCTGCCAGGAAGCACAGAGGGGCCGTGGGGCAGCACCCAGGAAAGGCATACCCAGGACAGAGCGCCACATGAGTGGCTTTCAGACACTTGGGCCACATAGGGGAATCCTGAGAATGGCCTTGGTGTGCACAGTACACTCAATTCCATGGAAAACGGCTTGGTCTGCCCAAGTCACGAGCAGGTCCTAAACACACGAAGAGCCTGACGAGGCGCTCCCTGGGAGGGACTGGAGAAGGGCTGCCACTCAGCGGGGCAGCAGCTGGCGTGTGACTCAGGCAACAGAAATCACGTGTGTTTCGAGGACGGAGTCACCTGTGCCAGCCTGGCTTTCCCCACTGCCTGCCTTGCAGAATGTGCAGCAGTCAAAGGAGGTCGAGGACGCAAGTCACTTGGCACAGTGCTTTCCAGCTGTGACTCACTACACCCAAAGTCCACCTGACTCTACCTGCTTCATCGTCACTTCTCAAATTTGCTACAACTCGGGGGACACAGACGAGTCACACACACAAGGCAGAGACTGCTCAAGAGAAAGGGAAAAGTAAGTGGGAAATCAGAGAGAAGAGGGTAGGCAGAAGAGGTGTCCTGACTGTGAACTACACATACTCTTATTTTACCTACATCAGCAATTCATAACCAACCTGTTTACGTTTCCTAAATCCTGAAAGGATTTAGCAAAACACCTATTTGAGTCACTGCACGTTCCCTGGACATCCTAGAAGGAAAGCTACGCCCCAGAAGCCAAGGCAGCCTGTTCACAGGAGGGCTGCACTGGCCCCAAACACCACGCGGCTGAAGGGATGAGGTGGGTCAGGCGATGACATGAGACACAGTGACACTGCCGACACACTGGGGTGACAGGGGATGGGGTCTTAAAGGGGACGACTGTGACAAACCAACCTTTCTTCACTGGGTGGTACAACTCCGGCTGAGTGTCTAGCAGAAAGGAAAACAATAAAAAACAAAATAGCACAAAAGGACATTAAGAAAGAAAATGGCTGCTTTCAAAATCCTGTCTTAGAAGTTTCTCTATAATGTGAACAAAAGGCATTTTTACGTAAAAACCATGCCTGCCATATCCCATGAACAAACTAGAAAGAGGATCTAGAGCAAATTACTGGAAGGCACCCCTGGGCCTTCTAAGGGAACTTACAGGGTACTGCCCAATTATTTACCTTACCTTATTTTCTTAGAAAACAGAAAAAAGCTGAACTGAGAACTGCCTGAGATTTACTTACAAGGAGACAAGGCGCTCGTTGTGCTCAAGCTATTGCCAAGATGCTCCAACTCCCAAGAAGTACAGACAAGTGGCCCCTGTAAGCCCTCCCGCCCGCCCTCCTCTTCCCGGAATTGAGACCAGGGTCAGGGGTGGGTGTCACCCCTCACCGCCTAGGACTCCTCCAGCCCTGTTCTGTGTGGAGGACAGCAAGGGTTGGTGCCTGTGAGATAACCAGCTCTGTGGGCATTTTGGTGACGGGCTGAGAGCTGGACTGGACCTGTCTCTGTCTCAGTGCTATATGTGCTCAGAGGAATGTGACTGTCCCCACGGCCTCAACTTGGACTCAAACCCTCACTTTCCCCCTACATGCTACATGGCTCTGGCAAATACTGAAACTCTTCAAACCTTGGAACCCCTAAAGGTACCTACCTTAGACAACCACTCTGAAGACTGTATGAGAAAGTCTCTGAGCCAAATGCATAACTAATGCTGGCAAATCATCGGGACTCCACAGCCCTGAGCCACTCTTATCATCACCATCACCATGAGCAGCAGTGACAGAATCTGATTACATACACTGGTCTTAGGACTCTGGTCTCCCAAGGATGTTTATTTCTGGCCCAGACTCACTGCTTTTAGAAAGATCCTCTCCGTCAAAAAGAATCACCAAGAGGAGGGAGGAAAGAGACTCACTGTGACTGAGGACACAGTTTCTCACCTAACCACACCAGAGATGTGACCTTCATTCTGCCAGTCTAGGGAGCTCCTTAGCCCCTGATCTAAGAGGTTGTTGTATAAAAATGACATCTTTGTGGGGTGTGGTGGCTCACGCCTGTAATCCCAGCACTCAGGAAGCGAGACAGGAGGATTGCTGAGTTCAAGGCTTGCCCAGACTACATAGTGAGCTCAGGGCCAGCCTGAACTACAAAGCGAGACCCTGTCTCAAAAAAAAAAAAAGACAACCTTGGCAGGTGTCGTGGCTCACTGCTATAATCTCAGCACTCGGGAGGCAGAGGCAGGAGGATTGCTGAGTTCTAGGCTTGCCTGGGCTACATAGTGAGCTCAGGGCCAACCTGAACTACAAAGCAAGACCTTATCTCAAAAAATAAAAAAAATTTTTAAAAAATGACAACCCCACATAACACAGTGGTGCCGCATGTCTCCCGTGTGTAAGACGCATCACAGGAGCAGGAACAGCAGCAGGCCTGAAACAACGCATGCCTGTAACACGGGAGGGCATTCCTGACTTCTGGGGGAGCAGATGGCCTGCAGGAGGTCCACTCGTGTCCACAGCAACCTCTGCTCCCTTCTTCCCAGGAACACAAGCGAGACTCCAGGACCCGGATTGTGCTGCCCCAGTCCCTGGTCAAGGAGTCGTGTGAGGGCCATACGCACCTTCATTCTCAGGCAAGGGTGGGAAGGGATGAATAGAATGGAATGGCGGGAACTCTTCGCTCTCCTCAGAGCTCACCCGGACATCCACGGGGCTCTCCGAGATGGAGGCAGCAAACTGGTCCATGTCTGCTCGTTGTTCCTGAAGGAGCTCATCTGAGGACACAGGCAGGAAACAGAAATGAAGCTTTCAGAAGGACCTAGTGTATCTACCCAGGAGCAGGATCTTCGACCAGGCAGGCCAGAGCTCAAGGTCTGCCCAGTGTTTTATCAGTCGGCATCCCTGCCAGGGGGCTGGCACTCCGTCCAGATCCTCTTCCCCAGGGTACCACATGGGGGTAACAGGCTAATTTTGTATTTTAAAAAACTACATATTTATGATGTCCGGGGTGACACATTGACACTTAGTAAAATGACTACTAGTTGTGCACACTAAGTATCTGTCACTTTCCATAGTTACTTTTACTGGGATGAACACTTAAAACCTCTCCTGGCAGAGTTCCAGCATACAACACATTCTCTAAGACAAGGCCTTGCTAGGTTGTTCAGGCTGGACGAGAACGCATGGCGACCCTCCCGCTAGGCGTCCCCAGTGCTGGGATTACAGATATGTGCCACCACACCCAGCAGCATACCGTATCTGGGGTAGGGCTTACACTAAGTGTGGTCTCCAGGCTTACTCACAGTACATAGTTGTAGTCCCCCACCCCTGGCCTACTCCTCCAATGCCTGCTGAAAACACCATCCAGGTACCATAATGCCCGCACCCTTCACCTGGAGCGTCTGCATCTTCAATCTCCACTTTCATGCCCAACAACACCTATCTGAACCCACACATGACTGCTTTTCTTCACCTCCATAAGCACTGGCACTGCCACCCACCCCCAGCTCTCAGCATGCAGCTCTTCCCTCCATTGCCCCGTACCCGCCCACCCAGCATACCCTTCCGCTTCCCCTAGAACACACCCCACAGACATCTCTCACTGTTGACTATTCCCACCACATACTACCAGCCTTGCTCCTGATTTTCATAACCTCTTCTGGGCTGGTCTCCAATTTTAATCAGTTCTCTACATGTCAGCCAAGAAACAATATCCAGATCTAGTCATTGCCTAGGTCAAAGCCCTCTAGCTGCCTCCCATTACCCTAGAATAAATCCAAGCTCCTTGATTTCACTTAAGACTTTTCAGCATCTAAACCCTGCTTACTTCTTTGTCTTCAGGTCCTATGACGCCACTCAAATGTACTGCTGACTTAACTTCATTCCTTCTACTAACAGTAAGCTTTCCCTCTGTAATCTTTGCAGGAAACCAACTCCCAGGTTACGGCTGCCCCACCTGAGAGCATTCCCTCTCTCCACCCTGGCTGTAGGACTCTACCCATCACTCAGAACCAACCGATCCTTGCTCTGTTGTTTCACTATTGTTTCTTTCATTCAGTAACCCACCCTCCAGCGATACTGCCCACTGGCAGACCACTTCACTCTGGGATACAAAGCAGATACAATAAAGCTTGGAGAAGACAAAGAATGGGAGAGGGGGCTGAAGTCGTGTTAAATAGGCTGCCTGGAAACACATCAACAATGAAGAGGGAAATGGTAACAGGAAACTTCTTGGGCCCCTGCAATTCCACGCCCAGATTTCCTTCCAGGAAGTGCAAGGCTCTGTGACCTCCAGCCAGCACAGCTGTCCTTAGGGACTCCTGGCCATGCTGTATGAGGTTCCGTGACTCCAGAGCTCGGAGCCTAGCATGCCCACACCCGACCTTGAGGGCCCTGCCTGCTCTGAATTCTCTCCTCCTGTCCAGCTGTGACCCCTGAGCCTCAGCAAGAAGCACCCCTGATCCAGATCCCTCAGCCAGCACATACCAATTTCCACCTGAATTTCCTGGGCTACATAAGGGACTTTGTAGAGCAGAGAGAGGCTCTGGTTCCTCCTTTCTTCGATCACGTGCAGATGTGTCATCACCTGGAAGCACAGTTATGGAGAGGCCCATCGCTGGGAGCCCTGGCCAGGAGGGAACACTTCCAGAACAGCTCACTCTGGCAGAGCAGCCAGGGAACCACTTACCAACAACCCAGACAGCACACTCACTGCAGAGAGAAGCCAAAGCATGAGAAAAGTCATTTTAAACATGAGCTGCTGGCTTGTCAGGGTCTGACTTGACAGGCGCACTTACCACCAACCACACAGACTTCAAGAACCCTCATGTGTACAATGCTGGGTGTTCGATTGATTTTGCTGAAAAGTGTCAGTTGATTTTTACCAGTGGTCAGATTAAGTGGGGCGAAAACAGACTAAAATCAGTGGCTGTAAAGCAGCTAGGTGGGAAGGCCACTACTGATGGACTTTGCTTAGTGAAGAAGCTGCTTATAATGATTACCATGGTGAAGAACAGAACTAGCTTATTCCTACTCAACTAAGTCACAGTTCTTTAAAAAAAATTAATGCTGAGGTATAAAAAAACTGCAGTGTGACTCGGGCTAACATCCACCCAAGGACAGCAAGGCAGGCTGCTCAGCTCACACAATCCCGGGGAGCACCGTCCAACTCCCAGTTACCCCGCTCTTCCTACAGAGGGCGCTCAAGGCCAACAGATTCATTATGTGGGATTCAAGCCATTAAAATGAAGGGTCAAAATGAAAAAAAAAAATTAAATGTAAAGATGCTTTTATTGCAGACTGATGAGTCTCTGACCTTTAAAAGCAAGGCTGAAGCAATTTAATTTTATATTTGCCATTCTGCCAATCAAGTGAACTGATGGCACAGAGCGCCTCTGAGGAAAAGTGTAAATGGAGCAGCAAGCACCACACACCACCCACAGCCCATGGCATGCTGACATCATCGCACTTCCCCAGGGGCAGCAGGGAGCCTTCTAAAGGAGACCGAGGTTCATACACCCCAGGAGAAAAGAATCACAGGGCAGAGCACTGGAAACCAGGGTTGCTATAGTAATCCTTGAGCTAGGTGGGGGAGGAGCACATCACTTAATTTCAGCCAAGGAAACATGGCTGGAGTCCTATAGGCTGAGGATCTCTAATTTGCAAGTCCACAATCAGAAATGCTCTAAAATCTGAAACATTTTGAACACTGACATGAGGCTATTAAGTGGAAAACTCTAAATGTGACCCCACGTGAAAGGCAGTCTAAATATAGGTCACTAAAACTACTACACAAAATTACTTTTAGGCTACATGTAGAATATGAAACATAAATGAATTTCATTTTTACATCTGGCTCCCTTCCCAGGATATCTCATTATATATATGGCAAATATTCCAAACCTGAAAAAAAATTCAAAACCAGGAATACTTCTGGTTCAAGGCATTTTAGAAAAGGGTAAGTTTGACTACCTTGGATTTTTCTGGAGTTCAGATAACAAAAGGTAAGGTAACTCAGTGGTCATTCTGTGCTAGAATTATGGACTGACAGCCGACAGAAAAACACAGGGAGACAAGGCAGGCAGGGTGATGCATGCCTGTAACCCCGGCATTCCAGCTTCGGGAGGCTAAGGCAGGAGGACTGTTGTTGAGTTTGAGGCCAGCCTAGGTATCAATGGTTCCATTTCTCACCATACTCTGTACCCAGGTTTGACTCTAGTTTCACTCTGTATCCAGGCATTCTCTGATTATTTGAGATACTAACATCTCCCCTTCTACTGTCTATATAAAACAGGATATTTTCCTGTAAAAAACAACAGAGTTATCTAATTTTTCATCCAAAAGTTTGGAAAACAATTAAGTTTATTTAAAAACAGAGTAGACTTCAGAAGTCCACCTCACACTGACAGGATGCATTTCTCTGTCTTCCCTGAAGCCCCCCCCCCCCCAGGACTTTTGGCCCTTCTTCCTTTTCTCCACCTGGTATAAACCCAGCCCTTTTAGAATTTTTACTTTGCCCAGGCCTGCTTGGAACTTCTGGTCTATTTGCATAACTAGGATTATTACTGTGTGTCACCAAACATCTAACTTCTAATGTGAATTAGGTCGTGCATTTATGGATAATTATTCTCCATCTTTATAGTTAGTAACATTTTTACATTAAGCTGGCAAGCCACTCAAGAGTACTCAAAAGGGGCTGGAGATTTAGCTCAATGGTTCGGCACCTGCCTAGCAAGAGCAAGGTCCTGAGTTCGATCCCCGGTAACCACATACAACAATACAGGGTATGGTGACTCACACCCACCAGCAATCAGTACCATATACCACAGTGCCAGGCGTGGTGGCTCATGCCTGTAATCCCAGCACTCGGGAGGCAGAGGGAGGAGGATTGCTGGGTTTGAGGCTTGCCTGGGCTACATAGTGAGCTCAGGGTCAGCCTGAACTACAAAGTGAGACCCTGTCTCAAAAAAAAAAGAGCACTCAGGGGATCCAACTTTGTATCATCATCAGTTGCTGCTACTGAATCTGCCATGTAGATGGGGACATGAAAATTCTTCTGCCCAACAAATGGAGCACAACTCAACTGCAATATTCCTAAAGCCTAAGAGACATCTTACAATCACAACATACACAACAAGAACTGAGGGAGTTTCTAGGATAATGAGCACTGTGTGTGTGGTGGTACTTGCAGTCAGCACAGCATCATGTTGACAATATGGAAGGAAGTCTGGTAAGACCAACGGTGTCATCACAAGACCCTTGAGAAAAATAGGTAGAGACAGTAGACTCCTTGGATTAAAGAAAGATAGTGGTCTGTAGGCAAGTTAATTTTCTATGAATGTAAGAAAAAAGTAAAACTCAAGTCAATATACAGACCAAGCACAATGACAAAGAGGACTCAGAAATAAACTTGTATGGATAACTGCAAAGTAAAGCTGGATACAGCATAGGACAAAACCCAGGAGTAAAAAAGCATCTATCTCTTGGGCCGGAGGGTTAGCTCAGTGGTTCCGGCACCTGCCTCGCAAGCGTAAGGACCTGAGTTCGATCCCCGGTTACCACATATAATGCTGGGCATGGTGGCTCACGCCTGTAATCCCAGCACTAGGGAGGCAGAGACGGGAGGATTGCTGAGTTCACGGCGGCTTGCCTGGGCACCATAGTGAGCTCAGGGCCAGCCTGAACTACAAAGCGAGACCCTGTCTCCAAAAAGCAAAAAAAAAAAAAAAAAAAAAAAAAAAAAAAAAGCATCTATCTCAATAAAAGTTATAATGCACAAAATAAAAAGAGATTTTTTTGTTTTTGCAGGGAGTGGCAGTACTAGGGATTAAACCAGGGCTTCAACATGATAGATAAGTATTCTAACCTGTCGTTTTTTTGGTTTTTTTTTTTTGAGACAGAGTCTCTCTATGTAGTTCAGGCTGGCCTTGAATTCACTTTGTAGCCCAGGCTGCACCTAAAGTCACAGTAAGCCTCCTGCTGCAGCCTCCCAGGTGCTGGAACTACAGGTGTACACTACCATTCCCAGCCCAAGGAATCTAACTTCTGAGTTGCATTTTCACCCCCAAAATCAAATTTTTTTTGAGACAGAGTCTTACTTTGTAGTCAGACTGGCCCTGAGCTCACTACGTAGCACAGGCAAGCCTGGAACTCAGCAATCCTCCTGCCTCTGCCTTCCAAGTGCTGGGATTACAGGCTTGAGCTACCATACCTGGCATTGTGGTATGTGGTACTGATTGCTGGTGGGCCTGAGTCACCATGCCCAGTATTGTAGGTGGTTACCAGGGATCGCACCACGGACCTTGCGCTTGCTAGACAGGTGCTGGAACCACTAAGCTAAATATCCAGCCCCAAGATCAATTTTTAAGCTCTGCCTGAGATCTTTTCTGCCTAGAAGAAGGTCTCAAATATTAATTCTGGTGATACCAGAAGTAAACTGATATAAAAATTGGTACAGAAATAGACTTATCTAACATCCTGCATTTCTAAACGCACAGAAACTATTAAATACAGTATTTAATATGAAGTCTGAAAAGAATATTTTTAAAATAGTGCTGCAAAAACCAACTCAAGTGCCAAACATCTTTGGAAATAAAAAAGCCACTTCCTAAAGTCTTTAATAAAACAGGCACAACAGCAAACTGGAAGCCATCTTGAGGTAGTGCTCTCTAAGTCCAGCATACCTGGGATTTCATTTGAGCTGCCTTTTCTGGGTCCACAGCCAACACGTGTTGATAATGACGAATGGTGTGCAGACGATCTTTGTTCTCCGCACGGACATAACGCCTTAAAGCCTGCAGAATGCGATGAGGCTGCAGGAGAAAACAGTCACTTTCACACCCACAAACCAGAATTCAAACTGACATAAGAACGCGAAGCTTAGCAAGGTACAAGAATGAAAACTTTCTACATAAAATACCAAAGGCCAAGTTCCAGCATGGAATCCGCTCCTTTGACAGTACTGCCCAGAATCCCCAGCCGGCAGCCCTCCCTGACCTGTCTTCTTTTCGGGCTCAGCCTCTGACACCAGTGTCCACTTAGTGGTTTCCTGTGTCACCCAGACAGAAAAGGCTGTGTTCGTGGACTCAAGAAAAACACAGACAGCCTCCTTTCCAAAGCTCCCCTCCTTAAAGCAAGGCAGGTTAGATGAAGAGGTTAAGAAATGGTCTCAAAGCCAGGCATGGTGGCACACACCTATAGTGCAAGCTCTTGGGAGCCAGAGGCGGGAGGATCAGACCTCCAAGTGCAAGGCCAGTCTGGGCTACATAGTGAGTTCAGGACCACTCTGAACTACAAACCAAGATCCTGTTTCAAAAAACCAAAAAAGAAAGAAAAAAAGATCTCAAACACATGGAGAAGAGTTTCAATATGAATTACCCTTTTCTTCATAATCTTATTTCAGATGGAACTGTTTTAGAAGCCTTCATTCACAGAAGGCTTGATTTCACTCTTTGAAATTAAGGCTACCACAGAAAATCTAATAATCATGTAACTACCTATCAATATCTCGAGCCTATGTTTTTCTAGTATAAAATATTTTCATATCACAGGTGGTATTCACAGACCTAAGATTAAGCAAGCTTAACTTTTTTTTACACACAGATACTAAAGTATAACACTTTTTCCTTCTAGCCCTTTTTCCTTACTTTTAACTTTTTTTTTTTTTGCTTTTTGAGACAGGGTCTCACTTTGTAGTTCAGGCTGGCCCTGAGCTCACTATGGTGCCCAGGTAAGCCGCCGCGAACTCAGCAATCCTCTTGTCTCTGCCTCCCGAGTGCTGGGATGACAGGCGTGAGCCACCACGTCCGGCACTGTGGTATGCGGTGTTGATTGTTGGTGGGTGTGTCTCCATGCCCAGCATTATATGTGGTAACCGGGGATCGAACTCAGGATCTTGCGCTTGCGAGGCAGGTGCCGGAACCACTGAGCTAACCCTCCGGCCCACCTTATTTTTAACTGTAAAAAATTACCATAAAAATGTAATTGTTACCAGCCTGTGCACCACTCACTGATTATACAGCACATCCCTTTAAGGCACATAACAATGAAGAGACTGACACCAACTCACTCGAGGTGGGTCGGACTGCAGGGCTGCCAGATAGTTCTCCAGAGCCATCCGCCGGCGGTCATTCAGCATGGCTTCCACTCGGGCCAGGTGGGTCTCCACAAGCTGCTGCTTCTCACTGGCTGCTTCCTTCTCTAAAGCCTTAACCATAGCTTGGAAGTGCTAAATCAAGAGAAGAGGAGTACCAATAGTGTGTGATCCTGGAGGAAGCCTGAGCAAGCAGCACTAGACTGCAGTGCTTCTTCCTGCCCAGCACCTATGCGGGACAGGTTCATGCAGCACAAGTGAAATCAACAAGTCCTTTATCTGCTACTGGAATATGTCTCAGCTAGAAAACCAGCCAGGCCTCAATGTCAGAGGGACTGCTCAGCACTCTGGTAAAGGAAATGACTAATGCTACAAGCCCAGAGCCCGTTTCAATGTGCAGCACAGTAAACCTGTCTTTTTCCTATCACAGCGAGGTGCTGTCTTCCAAACTGAAACCAGGGACCAATAGGAGATATCCTTTATATTCCAGTAATGTGGTAAATTATGCTGAATCATGCTTATTAAAGATGTGAAAGGCAAGTTATCTGAGATACCTAGCCAGGTTTACAGGAACTGTTTAAGGCTATGGAATTAAACTCCACCGTACGAGATATACTGGCTTACACAGAAATTAAGATTTAAGATTTTCAAGATGACTGATAAAAAAGCAAAGGTTTCCCCAAAAAGAATTAGCATCATAAGCAGCAGAAATTCAGCTAAACATAGACATCTGAAATGTAATCAGGGGCTAAAGATGTGGTTCAAGGGGACAGCATGTGCTCAACACATTTGAGGCACTGGGTTCAAGCCCCAGAATCTCCAAAATACAAATAATATAGTTTTCCTAAATCAAACTCACCTCCTAAACTGCTACCCCTATTAGCAACTCTGTTCTACTGAAGAATGACGTTTGTTACTAAGATTTTAAGGTTATAATTTTACAAAGTTAGAGATGTACTTGTATTAAAAATCTTTGTTTTCCTGCCTTTTGGCTTTTTCAATTAATTAGTCCAGCCCTCTCAATCTAATGCTTCAGAAAAATAAGTCAGATCCCAAGAATGAAGGTGGCAGAGGACTTTTGTCAATGAAACAGAATTACCAAATGGCAGCTGAGCTAAAGTTACTTCTTGGCAAGAATTAGGCAGGCTCTGAGAGGGAGTCTGGTTTCCTTCTACAGTAGGCAAGCAAGCTAAAGGTGAAAAAGAAAACAACTTCCCTGCAATTTAAGCCCTTGACTAAGAGGAGGTATCAAATTCTAATTTCCTGGGAGTCTGACTCCAAACATGTATTTATTTTCAACTGGCCAAGCTGCACAGTTTATTATCTCTAGAGAAGGCATCTTACCTGAATGAGAGTCTGTCGCTCTGCTTTGGGAAGGTTCTTGGCTTGAAGCTCTGCCTCTTCCCATTCTTTCTTTACCTAGAACAAAGGTCGAAAACATCAGAGAATAATCCTCTAGAACAACTTCCGCAGTTTCTAAAAATACTGCCAGGCCCTGAACCCAGTGTCAGAAATTGTGTAAAAGGAAACTGTATCCCATGATCCCTTCTGAGCTCAGCACTAGGAAGATCCTTGAGCTCAGACCTAGGAAGGTGCTCAGGCTCAGCCAGGCCCAGGAGGAGCCTCAATTCCATGACCTCCTTGTTATGCAACCATGGCAAGTTATTTCAAAGGCTGTGCCTTACTTAGTCTCCTTACTGAAAAACAGAGGTTAGTATCTATTTCTCAGGAGAGACATAGGAAAATAAAAAGGACCTTTCCCAAAGTACAAGGCCAGCCTAGGTGTTACACTAGTGTTAGGGCACATAGCAGACCTTGAAAGGCATGCCTGTGTCCACCTCCTTCAGTCCTGAGCAAGCCCAGGCGTGCATAGGGCTCCTGCCTGAACATTCGGAGTCCACCCCAGGAAGACACAGCCTGGACTCAGAGCCTTCTACCCACAATATCTGACTAGAATGCATTGAAACATGTTTGTCTTCGTCTAATCTATTTTTTTAAGTTTACTTATTTGCATGGCACATGACACTAATCATCTATTTGTGACAAAGATATGGTTCTCTGCTTTGAGAAATTTATTGAAGTCAGTGATGGCAAAGAAAACTAGTAAGTAATTAACAGTTAAATGCTCAGCAGGATGTGCAGCAAAGCTAATTACATTGTCAGAGAGAGAGAGAGAGAGAGAGAGAGAGAGAGAGAGAGAGAGAGAGAGAGAGAGAGAGAGAGAGAGAGAGGATATGAGCACTTGCCTCCCCGGAAGGCACCCTACACAACTTCAGCTTTTCTTATGAGGAACCACATTCTAGGGAAACAGTATCATTTATTTTACTTATTTATTTATTTTTTATTCTTTTTTGAGACAGGGTCTTGCTTTGTAGTTCAAGCTGGCTTTGAGCTCACTATATAGCCCAGGCAATCCTTGAACTCAGCAATCCTGCCTCCTGAATGCTGGGATTATAGGTGTGAGCTACCACATCTGGCACTGTGATAAGTGGTACTGATTGCTAGTGGGTGTGAGTCACCACAGCCGGTATTGTTGTATGTGGTTACCAGAGATCGACTTTGGGATCTTGCACTTGTGAGGCAGATCCCAAAACCACTAAGCTAAATAAATCTCTGGCCCATCATTATTATTATTTTGGGGGGGCATGCAAAATGTTTTTAATAATAAGTTTAAATTAGTTTACGGTAAACAGTTATTGCCTTAGTTTATGATATATCCTATACAACTGGGATTCTATATGCTCTGAATCTAAGGGTTCTTTTAAATTTTGATTTTTATTAGTACATTATATATACACATCACAATTATATTCCACATTGAGAATTTGTACCAGTGTATGACATAACTTAATTCTCATTTTTACCCCTCCCCTACCCACCCTACCCCCAGCCCTATATACATAAGCATTGTTTCCTGTTTTACCATCAGTTTTTTTCTTAATTATTTACCCCTACACGCCAATTCCCTTTGAATATTTACTATTTTACAATATCAATCATGTATTCTATATATAACTTGTTTCTCATACCAGAGAAAATATACGATATTTACACATCTGTAACCTATTTATTTCACTTATGAGTATGTCCTGAAGGTATGTCCATTTGAGTATGATTCAATCTCATCATTCTTCATGGCAGAGTAATACTCCAGGAAAACACATCTGCTTTATCCAGTCTAGAGTTGATGGGCATTTGAGTTGTTTTCAAGATTTAGCTATCACAAACTGAGCTGCTATAAACATGGGTGCACATATGTCACTATAATAGGAATCTTGCAATTCTTTTGTGTATATCCCCAGCAGGGGAATAGCAGGGTCAAATGGAAATTCTAATCCTACTTTACTCATTTTTTTTTTTTGAGATGGTCTCCTCATGTAGCCCAGGTTGGCCTTGAACTTGTGGCAATCCTGCCTCAGCCAATTAAGTGCTGAGATTACAGGCGTGTGCCACCATACCCAGTAGTACCACTTTCTTAACTATCAAAACTATGCTACACTGTAATCCAGCATTTGGGAGGCAGAGGAAGGAGGATTGCTGAGTTCAAGGCTTGCCTGGGCTACCTTGAGCTCAGGGCAGCCTGAACTGTAAAAAAGAGACCCTGTCTCAAGGAAAAAAAAGCCAAAAAAACCCACTATGTTACAAATTGCTTGCCCAGCATGTATAATGTAGGCCCCAGGTTGAAGCACCCACATGTTAAAAAGGGAAAAAAAGCAAGCTACCCCATGCCATGTACCATTAAGAGGCTTACCCTGTCCATTCGGTTGCGGTGTCGAATTTCTAGCTGTTCCTTAGCCTTCTGGAACCTCGCATGCTCATTGTCATCTGCAGCAGTCTCAAAATATACATCAACATCATTGGTTGGCAAAGGAGTTGGGGGAACTGAAACAAAATTACAGAAGTTGCCTTCTGGGGTCAGGCACACTCCTAAAACCGCACAGTGCTCTAGAAGAAAACCCAGCTCAGAACCTGCAGGGTGGATTCAATCTGCCTCCTGGCTCACTATGGAGTATAGGTGCTGATGTGTGCCAAAACCTCACTTTGTGAGATTACATGGGCTATCTTCTTCACAGCACATTCATAACCATGTCAGTCCAGCTAACACAGCATTTATTGGTAGCCCCAACCTGCACCCTAGCTATGCAGGCTAGAAAAGGAGTCAGCTGCTTCCCCAACTTCCCTTCAGGGCTTTTTAACTTGAAAGCCTAAAACACAGCAACCTTTGTGCTTATCATCAATGGCACCTAAACAGGGACCAGGGCTGAAATTAGTCCCTATAGGGCCAATTCCTCAATTGTCTCTACTTTTAAAGGAACTTAGGACTCAGGTCTTTTCATCTCTTCTGGCGACCATTAGGGCTCATGTGAAAGGTCATTGTATACATGCTGAACTAAGAAGTCCAAACCACTCCTGCTCCAATTCTGAATTTTTAGCCTCACTAATGGACTTTTACACTCACCCCAGAAACAGGGCTAAGGGAAATAAAACTAAGTTTCTGTATGTGATGAGGCTACCTTCCACTGACATGAAGACACACAGGGCTTATCTGATTCATGCCACTGAGCCAAGGCCTTCCCTCACCTCACTACTGGTTGGTGGAAGCTCCTACTGGTCCCCAGCAGGTGGTATGTGCAGGGAAGATGGAGACAAGGAAGGTTTACCCAAGGCAACCTCTGAATGCTCACACAGGTTCCACTCCTTTGAGTGAGATTTCCCAGACTGGGAGGAATGTCATGTGACTTGCTAAGTAGAGAATAAATCCAAAAATACAACTAATTTTTAGCTCAGAAATGAATTCACTAGTTTCCAGAACGTATTTTAATTCATTAAAACAACCATACAACTTATGACTACAGCTACAAATCAGCCAGTCGCTTTAAAGTTTATCTGTCAGAAGCATCTTTTCTTTACTCCCTTGATTTAATAAATGTAAAAAGCTACAGCAGCGTCCTGCGGAGAATACTTAAGTTCAATGTTTCAGAAGGATCTCAATGTCCAGCATTCAGGTTAACTAAATTAGAAATACACTGCTTAGCAAACCACACTCCCCAAGAGACGCCATATGCAGAGGAGAATTCCATGTCCATCCAGGCCTATGTGCACGTGGTCACCCTGACACTCATCAACAGAGCAAAGGCTGGGGCACTGTGCATGGCTCCTGTCACTGGGCCAGCCACAAGAGACAGCAACCTAGAAGCTCACAACAAATACCCAACAGGCTCCCGAAGCCGGCGTATCCACTTGCCTCAGCCTCATTCCAAGAGAAGCACAAACGTGACTGTGACAGCCCGATGCTGCTAACTTTCAAGGCGTCCACAAACACTAATGGGCACAGAGCAGCACTGCTGATCTCGGGAAGATCTCAGAAAGGCCACAACTCCTGATATATCAACTCAAACAATCTTTTGCTGATCTTAGAGTTTGAGTCCTTACACAGCAGTACACATCCGCATCACCTATCACTGAGTAATCTCTAAATCTTTCCTGAGTAAATGAAGTTCTTCCCCAGGGACCCTCTCACCTTCACCAGGGTGTAACAGAACAACAGCCTCTCCCTAGTGCACACAGACACCATGCTCTGCTAGACTGAGATTTTAAAATTTTAGGGGAGGAAGAAAGACAGCATGTGAAGGTATCTGAATGAAAAACCATCAGAGGCTGTAGCCAAAAATCTCTACAAGCATAGCAACTCATTCTGATGAATTCCAGAGAGGAAACATGGAAAACTGCCTGGTGGGAAGGATTACTAGTGCTAGGCAGAGACAAAGTCTTAAAAAAAGGACAGTAACCATGGAGAAAAGGAATACTCTTCCTACCAATAGCTAATGAAACCCAACTGCACTTCAGAGACCAAGCCAGCACACGAGCTCCTTCAGTGTTGCCAAAACACTGGAGAAACACAGCCACCCCACCTGGCTGCTGAGCTCTCCCAGGAGCACGTAGCAAGGCATCACATGCTGGAATTGCCAACTGTACCCACCACTACTTTTGACTGCGGTTCCCAGCCAGTGGCAGCATCGTTGGGTCAGCAGCAGGGTAGATCAATCATGAGCCCAGCGCTGAGCCAGAGTGCTGGGCCCAAACGCGAGGAAGAGCATGTGCAGGGCTCCCAGCTACTCACTGCCCTCAGAACTGGCTGCCTTCCCAGCCAACGCAAGCGCCTTCAGAACCAGGCTCCATGGCCACACGAGGGAGAACCAACCCCTGACGGTGCCACCAGCTGCCACCAGGGAAGGGACATGCCACTAGCACACACAGGGAGAACGGGACATGGAGAATGAGGCTGACAACTGCCAACAGGAAAGCCAAGCCTCGATCTTGGAGGCACAAAGAAGAGGGGAAACGACTGACAGCCAACACCTGAGTCGCAGAAACATGACACAAATGTGGTCACGAGGACAGCCAGGAGACAGAGGCTGGACAGGACAGCGCCGCTGCAAGGGCCAGCGCGAGGCGGGACTTACTCATCGCTTTACACACAGCCATACAATAATCCTCAGACTCAAAATTGTTTCTGTTGCCGCCGCAGCCGCCATATATAAAGCGCACGCACTTTCCCTTGGAGAGGTCGAAGTACCAACGAGGCATCACGGCCCGGCAGGGCCCCGTCATCGCCTCCTGGGAGCAGACAGCTGTGTGAAAATGGTCAGAGTGTCAGCAGGACAGAGGCAGAACTTCAAATGCTTCAAATGCTGGGGCTGGCCAGCCGGTGGGGGCAGGACAGGACAGGGTAGGACAGGGTAGGGCACGGAGGGGCCAAGACAGGCTAGGCAGCCCTGGCCAACCTAACTGACCAACACAGGCCAGACATCTATGGACAGTCCATGTGAGGAAGACATTTAGGAACTTTTAATTTTGGGGGGGCCCTGAGTTTAAGATGATCCAGAAGTTGACACAGAGGAATTCTGGTCAGTGGAGACACTTTATTTTGGAGGTCTTCAGGGCCCAAGGTGGGGGGGTCATTGCAGGTACAGAGGCTGCAGAGGTTGCACTAAGTGTGATACCTACAGCCAAGACTAAAGCACTAGAAGGTCAAGCGTTTCCACTTTCACATTCTCCAAGGTGAATCATAAATTTCTAGACTAGTTAAGTAACTTCCTCCCAGTTGGGTCATAAATAATTCTTCCTCTCTTAATTGGTTTCAAATAAGCAATCAACAGAGGCTATGAGTCAACAGTTCTGGGCTATCACTACCTTTTCTTCTTTTTAACCGATATGATCAATTTCACCCTACCAGCTACAGACATCTACACAGGGTAGCATACAGACTGGGGTATGTGTGTGTGTGTGCATGTGCGTGTGTGTATGTATGCGTGCATGCACATAGGGGCACATCTGTGTGTGCATGGCTGGCTAAAAACGTCATTCTATTCCTGGAAGCTGGGACTTGAGCAGGACTGACGGGGCTGCTTTCCTTTGAGGAAAGAACACTGCAGACTAGCTGTGAAAGATTCTCACTGGCAGACTATGGCCTTTTACTCTCCAGTTAAACCCTCATGACCCTGCACCTCTCCCAGCCATGCTGGCCGCTCACTGCTCCCACAGTTCCTCCACCCCTGTGCCAAAACTGGCCTGCCACACAGACACTGCCTTCTCTCGGAGACTTACCTGTGACACATTCTAACTGAACAATGACCATGTGGATTTTGCATTAGGGTTACCTTTAACGTCGTGAGCAATTTCCTTGTCTGAAATAGCACCAACGTTGCTGGGTTCAGTTGGGTTCTCCTCATTGTAGTCATCTCCTTTAAAGGTGTCATAGTAATAGTCACGATCTTCCACCACTTCCTCCCCTTCCTCCTCATCCTCATCCTCCTCATCCACAGCTGCTTCTGTGAAGTCTTCCAAATCTGGTTCAGTAGGAAATTCACTAAAGGCCACAATAACAAAAAAAGGTTAATGCCAATTCCAATGCACAAAGCACAATGATTCCCCTTCCTCTTCTGAAACACAAAAACAAGAGACAGGAAGTAACTTCAACTCACATACAAGTGTACCACCAAAGCACTCAGCCCAGCTGTGTCAGCAAAAGGAAGAGTTAATGAGCACAGAGTGTAATAATCTGCAGGAAATAATGTGCCCTACAACAACAGAAAGCCCAAAGTGACAGGCACATCTGCCATTAGCATGGCTAGTATGAAATCCAGGCTGAAGCAAGTTCAACATAAGAAAGTAACTCCCACCTGCTCCATAAGCAAGAGTCTGGTAGCTCAGTCTCAGAAACAGGTGGAGCTTTCAGTGGTCAGGCCAAGTTACCTTTTATAAATGTCATAGTCTTCCTCCTCATCCTCATCGTCGTCGTCATCATCATCATCCTCATCTTGCTCCTCTTTTGACACTGTAGAGTCGCTAGAGTCACTGATCTTTGTTGGGGGGCAGCAGACATATTCCGTGCCATGGAACTGGTCCACCCCACAGGGCAGCAGCATGCCATAGCTATACAAGGTCATTCCCTGAGTCAAGCATGCCTAAAAGAAATACAAGGACCACATCAGAACATACTTCGTAAGACTTCCCGATCCCTAGATTTATCCAAAGGGAATCTTATCAAATCACTACCTAATGCTTTCTTGTACAGATACATGCTTTTCTGCCAAAAAAGTTGCAATCCAACTATGTTAAATTTCTAAAGTTTACTTAACTTACAACATCATCCAAGCTCAAAACATCAAAAGACTGTCATTTAAAAAAAACAAAAACAAAACACTAAGGTAAAGGGAATTTTCCTAACATGATTAATGTTAATTCCTATTACCCTTAGTATAGGCAATATTTTTGTCTGTGACCAAAGCAGACTCTCAGACTGGTGAGCCAGCCTAACTACAAACAACAATAAGGAAGAATGTTCCTCTCTATTAGAAAGCCAAATAGCATCAATTCTGCTATGTACATGTCCAGTCCCAGACTTTCCAGAGCTAGTTGCTTCTCCAGTCCTGAAGGATGCCGACAGGGGAGCCCTGCCAACAGCAAACAGCACCCTTGTTCAACAGCTTTTAATATCTTTTCTTTTGAGGAGGTGCTGCAAATCAAACTCAGGGCCTTGCACATTTGAGACAAACGTCTTGTTATTCAGGTGTGTCCACAGGCTAAATAAAAGGAATCTCACTATTTTTCTTATTTGGTGCTGAGGGCAGGGCCCAGAGGCTCTAGGCAGGTGCTCTACCACTGAGTGACATCCTCAGCCCCATGATGATCACTTCCACGTTAGGAGCTGGACTGTCTGTGCTGTTCTTCCTTACAAAAAACATGTGTTTCTCTATCAAACACTTTTCATTTATCAAGTGTGATTAAAGAAAATAACTGAAAATCGTGGTGGAGTTTGGATATCAATACAGCTTCCTCTTCCAACAGATGAAACAACACTGAAACTTTTCATGTTTGCTTTCTTACCTCTTTGACTTCAGTGTGCCAGTGCTGGTGATTCTCACATATTTCCATCCTCTCTCTGTGGAAAAACTGGCACTTTTCTGGAACTAGCAGAACATCACTTACGAATTCACCCACTGAAAAAAAGAAAATCTGTCAGGCAAATCTGATTATGACTCAAGGTGAAAAAGACCTTCACTGCAGTTACCTAGCTAGGTGTGTACCACAGCAGGCTCTCATATGCATCAGCATACGCAACACCACTAGAACTCAGCGTTCCACCAAGGCCTTGACATGAGAAACGCGATGTTTCCCTCAGTGCACTCCCTCGTGGGCACACTTGCAGGCTCTCAGCATCATGGGACAGGGACGTGGATGGGGTGTCCCCCATCCCCATACACCGCTGCTCCCATGAGCTCTGTGCTCACATGGACAACATTCCTCACCTCCTGCTTCCCTGTGCTGGTCCACAGTTCTCTAATAACAAAACGCCCAGGAACTAAGACCTTGCATTCTACTGAGGTACAGTGAACCTTACTTTAAACCAGTCTCTATTAGAAATGACTCAGGTAAGAATCATCAAGGTATGATCACAGAGGGGGAAAGCAGTGCCTTTACAAGGGAAGCTAACCAGGGACCAACTTAACATCTGAGACAAGGGACAAACTGGCAGTGTGTGACATACATCCTAGAAAGAGCCAGCAAGTAACATCTATAAAGTATTTTTACCAAAATTTACCATTCAAATTTAAACGAAACAACGGCACAATATAAATTCAGGATATTCTGTTACATGAAATTTAAAAAGTAATAGTCTGGATTCCTAAAAGATACTGTCATTAAAGATCAGGAGAAAAAAAAAAGACTAGGGGACTGTTCTAGAGCAAACGTAATATGTGATTTTTTTTTAAAGGAAGTCATAAAGGGTAATATTTGAATACTTAGGGAAATTACCCAAGTGTGATAACTATACTGTCATTAAATAAGAAAACAGTCCCTGGTTTTAGGAGAAGCAATTTTAAGTCTTTAGCAGGGAAAAGTATAGACATCCCAACTCCTGTTTTGGTTTAACAACCAAAAAAAGAGAAAAAAACAGCAACAACAAAGGATATAACTCATGCACAGGTGAACTGAAAATTGGAGGACACAGATGAAAGGAATAGAGGCATTTTCACAATGACTATTTAGTCCTAAAAATTCAAAACTTGAGCTGGAGGCAGGGGGATACATCACTGTTTGCCTACAGGGCTGGCGGATCTGACCTGCTTCCAGATTATCAGCGTGAGTGGAGGTGAGACCACAGATGGAGCGCGAGTGGCTTCTGGATCGGGCCGAGTGGTTAATGGCATCACTATCTCTATGTCTGTCCTAACATGAGGTTAGGTATCTGTACACAGGATTCCGCAGTGAGGGTGACACAGGATTTCCTTCCTAAATGACCTGACCATCAGTCCTACCCTCCACACAGGCACTAAGTGGGGAGAAAGGAAGAGAGAGGGAGGGCTGTGTACTCTGCTCAGGAAAACATGCAATAGGTGGGGGAGGGAGAAAACCTGGGAGAGGAGGAAGGGGAGGGGAGGGTGGGAGGAAGAAAGTGATCTAAGGCCCCAGGGCTTAGGTGCTACAAAGTTTTCACACAGCCACATCTGGCTTTGCCTTGATGGCAGGGTCCTTCAGGGCACGGCCTAAGGCCCAGATCTCTGGTCCTGAGAAGCCAGCTGCCCTACCCGTCCTGTCGCAGTAAAATAAACAGAGCTGCTGGCCAGGCAAGAGAGGAAGATGTGCTCCTCATGTTATAAGCTGGAACAGCACAGAAAGAAAGAAAACTGCTGCACACAGCAGTAGACTGCATATCACTATCAGTTACAGGGACTTTTAGGGACACACAGCCCCCACTGATGTGATGCAGGAAATGCATTAGAGACCCTGCCTCTGAGGACCCCAAAGCTCCTACCACTCAGTCTGACTTAGAACCATTGTTTAAAAAGAGAAAAAAAGTACAAAAACTTTTCTACTGGGAAAAACCACCCAATCCTCAATCTAAACAGAAACTACTTAAATTCTGACATAAAACAATAACTTACAAACTGTTCTGTATTCTGCATTAACAGAGCACTTTGTTAATTTATGATAAAAAGCAACAAAAGTGTAACTAAAGCGGCTACTTACATAGGGTTAAATACCAGAGCTCAATCTCACAACTGTCATGTATCAGGAGTGATCTCCACCAAGTAATCTAACCTCACTGTACCTCAGTTTCCTTATTTCATCATTGCAAGATTAAATGACTTAATCTGTACAATCCCTGAAAACCAAAGAACAGAAACTAATATAGTAGGCACTATATGTAATTATAGTTCTAACTACTGATGTTAATGTTTAAAGTCGTGAGAAACTAGCTTTAAATGGAGCAAACTATACAACAAGCTATATAACGCAGGCTGCCCTCCAATCTGTGGCAATCCTCCTGCCTCAGCCTCCCAGAGTGCTGGGTTACAGGTGAGTGCTGCTATCACCAGCATACACCACCATACCCAGCATGAACTTAATTCTTTCCAAGCTGAACAAGAACCAAATCGAATTTGGGCCGGAGGGTTAGCTCAGTGGTTCCGGCGCCTGCCTCGCAAGCACAAGGACCTGAGTTCGATCCCCGGTTACCACATATAATGCTGGGCGTGGTGGCTCACGTCTGTAATCCCAGCCCTCGGGAGGCAGAGACAGGAGGATTGCTGAGTTCGCGGCGGCCTGAACTACAAAGCGAGACCCTGTCTCCAAAAAGCAAAAAAAAAAAAAGAACCAAATCAAATTTCCCCATAAGGTCAACATTGAACCTGACCACTAAATTTGATTCAGTTCTTGTCCAATCTGGTTTGCAAACAGAATTAGACACTGTAAACCCTTTTCCAAAAAGTAAACTTAAAAAAGAAACACATTTCAATCCCAGCATCTACCGTATCACTTGCTACTTTTTTTCTGTGCTACAATTATTCATCATAAGATCCTATGGGGAAAACTTACCTCACAGACCTATATTAACTTTGTAGGACATTGCCAATGGTTTTGTCACACCTTAAAATTTTCCATTAAAGGGCCGGAGATTTAGTTCAGTGGTTCCAGCGCCTGCCTCTCAAGTGCAAGGTCCTGAGTTCGATCCTAGTAACCACATAAAATGCTGGGCGTGGAGATTCACGCCCACCAGCAATCAATACCACATACCACAGTGCTGGGCGTGGTGGCTCATGCCTGTCATCCCAGCACTCGGAAGGCAGAGACAGGAGGATTGCTGAGTTCGCGGCGGCTTGCCTGGGCTCCATAGTGAGCTCAGAGCCAGCCTGAACTACAAAGCGAGACCCTGTCTCAAAAAAAAATTTTTTTCCATTAAAAAAAAAAAAAAGCAGGGTTGAGGGGGCGCGTGCCTGTAATTCAGGTATTCCAGAGGCTGAGACAGGAGGACTGCTGTAAGTTCAAACCCAGCCTGGGCTATACAGTGAATTCAAGGCCAGGCTGAACCACATAGCAAGGTCCTGCCTCAAAATAAAAAAGAAGTTTTGGGCCAGAGATTTAGCTCAGTGGTTCCAGCGCCTGCCTCACAAGCGCAAGGTCCTGAATTCGATCACCAGTAACCACACACAATGTTGGGCGTGGAGACTCACGCCCACCAGCAATCAATACCACATACCACAGTGCTGGGCATGGTGGCTCACGCCTGTAATCCCAGCACTGGGGCGGCAGAGGCAGGAGGATGGCTGAGTTCGAGGCTTGCCTGGGCTACATAGTGAGCTCAGGGCCAGCCTGAACTACAAAGCAAGACTCTGTCTCAAAAAAAATTAAAAAATAAATTTAAAAAAAAGTTTTATGGGCCGGAGATTTAGCTCAGTGGTTCCAGCGCCTGCCTGGCAAGCGCAAGGTCCTGAGTTCGATCCTGGAAACCACATAGAATGCTGGGCGTGGAGATTCACGCCCACCAGCAATCAATACCACATACCACAGTGCCGGGTGTGGTGGCTCACGCCTGTAATCCCAGCACTTGGGAGGCAGAGATAGGAGGATTGCTGAGTTGCCGGCAGCTTGCTTGGTTACATAGTGAGCTCAGAGCCAGCCTGAACTACAAAGCAAGACCCTGTCTCAAAAAAAAAAAAAAAAAAAGTTTTATCCAGTTTGCAACAATCGTGTTTAACGACTTGAAGGAAAACAATCGCAGTAATTCCAACACTGCACAAACATAAAGCTATACTGTTTTTGCTGCTCAATGATTTGCAAAGTACAGCAAAACCAACCCTGTAGGACTTCAGATGAAAGGCAGTCAATGGTCCTCCACCACCTCTCTGTGCCCCTGGATCAGGCTTTTCTCTTGCATCACCTCACTTAGGAAGGCTCCTTCCCCCTTTTCACAGTTGCTCAAGTTCCTTTCACAATTTGGGAAAGCCTATTTGCGAAAGGAAGCCACCAAACCAATACCCACATGGACAAATGAACTCACTGCAAGCACGTCATCCACGGAGCACTGGTGACTCAGGAGTTCCCAGCTGGAAGACAGCCTAAGCAGTTCAGTCTAGCTTGCTCTGTCTGTCTCTCTGTCTTTCTCCCCCCTCCTGCCTCAACCTCCTAAGGGCTGAGATCACTGGTGTGCACCACCACGCCCAGCTATATACATTTTTATAGGAAAGCAGAAGGTAGAAGTAACATAAAACACAAGGTTGATTTTGAGGAGGGGAGGACTGAACTGTACCTTCTTTATCAAATATAAGATAAATACACCACTTAAGAGAGTCATGCTGAGTGAGGACACCTGACATCAGAACAGACCAGGGCCATAGCGCTAGCAACTCTTAACTGTGATGACACTGCACTAGCTACTATCTTCCTGAAAGACTCAAAGGCATCATATTACAGTGACACATGTTGATGTGTGGGTATTTATTTTTGCAGTAGGAGGAGTCGAACTCAGGATCTTTCCAGGCAGGTGCAAGATCTACTGAGCTACTTTCCCCACCCTCTACTCATGTTTCTAATAGTGAAATCTTAGAGGTGGCCTATTCGCCCTTCAACAAATGAATAAAAGTGCTATTTACATACACTGCAGTATTATTCTGCCACAAAGAAGGATAAATTTGAGTCATCTGTAGAAAAACAGATGTATCTTGAGATAGTAACGTTAAGTGAAATAAATCAGTAACACAAGCTTAAATACTGCGTAATTTTTCTTACATATGAAAAATTCAAAGTGTAAATAATTTAAAGAGAAAAAGATAGTCAATAAAAACGGGGAAAAAAGATCTTTTGCAAATGGGAAGGTAACCAAGAGATATGGGTAAAGACATGGGGGGAAGTAAGAGTAAAATGAGCAAAACATGAGTGCACCTGAGCCCAGAGCTACGAGTCCGGTAACAGAAGGCACTCGCTCCACCACAGGGAACAGCCACCTAGCTCTGGGTCTTTCACTATCCCTCTGTCAGCCTCTGCTTCAGATCTGCTGGGCAGCGGCACCTTGCCTAGGCATTTCAGCACTGAGGGTCCGAACAGGGCTGCTGCATATATCCCCAGCCTTGCCCACACGTGCCACTATTTTTAGGCAGGTCTTTATAAGTTGCTAAATTGCCCAGGCTCGGTTGAAAGTGCACTCTTCCTGCCTCAGCCTTCCAGACTGCTGAGATTATAGATATGCACCAAAATGCTCAGCTAAAGCATCAGTATCTTCAATGAGGTTTTGGGGTTAAAGCCACTGCTACCACCATCTCCTACTCCATCATGCAGTACTCATTTTAATACATGTAAAAGGATTCATTGTGGTTACTTCCAAAGAAAACATTATATAGGACTCTTGCTTTTCACATAACCAGTTTTTAGTGTGGTTTGTACAGCAGAAGAATCATCCACCAGGAATGATGACACATACCCTTAACCTCAGCACTCAGAACGCTGACGCAAAAGGATCAGTGTGAATTTGTGGTCAGACTGTGCTACATAGTAAGTTCAAGGTCAGCCTGAAGTACATAGTGAGACCTTGTCTCAAAAAAAAATGAATCATTCATGCTGCGTAACTAAATGAATATACTGTAAATCATTAAAATGAATACTTTAAAATGGATATTGTATAGTATATAAATTATATCCCAACCAACCTGTCACTGCAGAACAGTGACAAAAGGCTGCTGTAAAACAATGGGAGTCTGATGGAGTATATAAACCAGAGATCCCTACATTTTTTTCAACTAACAATAACCTGAAGGGTCTCAGTTGTTTTTGTTTTTGCAATAACCCTAGGCCATAAGAGTATTTAACAGCAATATAGTACCTGTGTGCAACAACTTATTAAGTATTTATGTCCTACCATCTTAGTGTGATTTGGGTATTGCACAACTCCTTCTTACTGCAATGAGACCATCACTATTACCTTCATTCCTTCTCCTACAGGGACTTTCACAGGATACTTGCTTTCTATCACAGGATCCACTGCAAATACAGCTTTATAAAGATGAGGTCATCAACAGGTATAGAATGCAGAAATTGGGAACTAGTTTCAGCTAGAGGTTGTAACAAATGATAGGTACCAGCCACACACCCTTTAGGTCTGTGCTCCACCCATCCTGGGGTACCTTAGTGTGTTTGGGGATCATGAACATAAGCCATACAGAAGAGGTAAAAATCAGGTCACTAAAACTAAACGGCTGCAGAAAGACAAAAACTAAGAAAAATCAGAGGAATCTATCAGTTCAGATCTCATTCAGCCATCTAGCATAATCATCTAGCAAGAAAGGTAAGACTTAAAGTGTCCAGGAGGAGTAATGCAAAAACAGGAACAATTACAAATTCTATGGTCTAGAAACTTTAAAAAAAAAAATCAATCTTTTGTTTCACTTATAGTTTGAGAATATTATAAAAATGAATGAAACATCACAAGCAAAGAATTCTCAGAGGAGAACAGAAGGGAAGAACATCCTTATAACACATCACACTATTTTTAACAAGTGCTACACTACTGTGAATGCTCCACTTTAACGTAAGTGGTGGTAAGCACACCCAGTGTCCCTTTCCCCCTTCTGAATGCTGTCAAAGCAAGCTAATTGCTGCGGGTTTTAAATAACTTTTTCAGATCCTGGTCCTTCCTATTACGTGGCCACTGTTCCTTGCAACACAGATAAGACTAAGAAAGTAATATATTCTATTTTACTACTCTGTGGTTTAAGGTTTTAACAAAGGGAGAGAAGGAAAAAAAAGCTAAGTTTATGACTCAAATTAGATGTATCTACAAAACTACTCAGGATGTCTATGTTAATGTTATCTGTATGTCAATGTTATCACAAAGTATCTCAACTTGATTGTTTTTGCCCTTTTAAAGCATCTGTGATCAAATCTACTCCTGAATAACACAGATTTTAGACACGTGACTGTCATTCAGATCCATCAGGTAATAAGCTGGATGAGTACATCCACTAAGCAACTGTTCCCCAATAATGCTGCCCTGGCTTTACTCAAGTTGGCTCTGAATATTAATGCCAGCAATGGAGCCATGGGCACCAGGTAAGCTCCAAGTCCTTACAAGGGAACCTATCACGGGCTTTTCTGAGCCATATTTTCTTCTGAACACAACAAGAAGTATGGCCTGATTAACAGTGTATATGTGTATAGGATGAAGTCAGAAGTCTTCCTCTCTTTGGCTGCTTTCTTTAGTATCCTTTCTCCTACTGCTGTAAAGCATTAATTTCAAACTGCTAATGTGAGGGAAAAGCTGGACTGGTGTGTGGGTAATGTGCTTATTCATAGCACAGCACAGGCTGATCCTCCAGAGACAAGACATCCACAAGAAAAGAGGTCAAATTAGTAATCAAGAGGAGTAGCCTACCATTGAACTATACAAATCTAAACCATATTCACAAAGCACTAAATACCCATAAGAGAAACTTCCCAATAAATTCATCTTAACAGATGCAGGTACAACACTGTAAGCCAAAAAAAAAATCAAATTTAAGGAGGGGAAGAAAAGACTTTCTGAAAAGTTACCAAGAACACTCACCAAGACACTTGAAAGGTATGACAATGTGATTCTTGCATTGTTTTTTGTCCCTGCGGCACCAGTTGTCAATGCTGACTGGCTGATTTGCTTCCATCACATTTGTGATCTGCAGCTCTGGATACATCTGTTAAGGAAAAGCAAACACACACACTTGATAATCTACCTGCAGATGGGCCCACACTTTCAAGCAAGAATAGGACCTAAACTTACTCATCCTCCACCTTTACCATACTTTGTATCTAAGTTCCAATCAACTACTTCTAGCACCAAATGAATTTATCCAGTAAAAAGATCCTTTTAGTTTTCTTTTGACTAACAAGTTAGATTTCTGACTGCTTCCATGCATTCTCATCAAAGAAGGAATCTGCGTTTAAGAACAGAAGTAGAAGCCTTCACCCCAAACAAATCCAATTGAGCATTAAACTTCTCATAAGACATGCATAAATCTCCAAGTTCCTGGGAAGGGGAAAAAAAAAACCACATAAGTACAGAATTCTTCACCCTGGCCCTGTATGTTAGTTCTGATAAGAAGCTAAAACATCCTGTATCTGTTTTAAACAAAAAGGCTACACTGAGTCAAACATAAAATGATAATTTAGAGTGTTTGGTGGCTTTCTATCAGCAAACAGAAAACTCAAGAATACAATGTAAACTCAAGAAAATATACAATATATTTTGCTTTGCATCCTCCCAAGATAGGAAGAAGACAAAAGTATGTTTGTGCTTTTACAGACTTGCTCACGGCCACACACAGGCAAAGCTTCATGAGACCTCAGCACACGAGCATTTGGAAGCACAGCATTATGGCTCCTGTTAGGAGTATCTTGGTGTTCAGTCTGAATAATGGAGTATCTATTTCTAAGGTAAAGAGATTCAACCTTAGCCCAGGAAAAAAGGGATTTTAACTTTGTGACAATAATCTTACCTCCTGACAGTACTGAAGAACCTCTTCTTTTGTTCCAAAGCAACTCTTTGTGCCTGTTGGGTCAGGTTCCCATTTCCCAGTCTGAATGTTCACGTGCATATTTAACTTCCCACAAAACATTGCAATCTGAGGCTCAGCAACAGCAAATCCTGTTCCAGCATTGGCTGCAAGAGCCTACCAAAGAGGAATACAAAAACCCAGGTTTACTCCAAAAAGGCCAGAAGAAACACATGTTCAGTGGGTTTTTACAGAACTCTTCTTTTGATAATTTACTGTCATTACTTACTGGTTTTACTTTTTAAAATAAATCTTCTTTCCAGGAGGCAGGACCAACATTTTAAACCAAAATTCTGACATGATCTTTGGGCACATGTGATCAAAACAAAAGGTCAGTGTGAAGTCTAGTCTCCAGCCCCCACCATAGCACTTCTAACTGGAGAACACAAAGCCTAACTGAAGTCTGCCCTGATGCAAGCAATTTACAAATCTCTACACAAACTGAATCATAAAATTAAAGAATGGTTGCCAGGCTTGGTGGCTCACGCCTGTAATCTCAGCCCTCGAGAGACAGAGGCAGGAGGATTGCTGAGTTTGAGCCTTGCCTGGGCTCCATAGTGAGCTCAGGGCCAGCCTGAACTACAAAACGAGACCCTGTATCCAAAAAAAAAAAAAAAAAAAGAATGGCTAATGTTCCAACACTTCACTTATCTCACTCATACACAAAAAATCTTTATTGAATAGCTATCTGGCAAAGCAATATGCTAAATGGTTAGGATAGGTGTGCATAAAGTCATGGACCCACCCTTCTCTAGGTTCCTCTTCTAATGCACAAGTCAAAATTTACACAAAAATACATAATTATACGTGCAGTTCTAAGATAATATATGAAAAGGAATCAGACACAGGGTGAGGGTAGGAAAAGGGTCCACAAACTTCAAGCAACTCACATGGAGAGCGGGATGGTGAGACAGTGGAGAGGAATGCTGAGACAGGTCTACAAGTATACACTGAAAGGACTTCATCTTTTATCATGGAAATGTTCGAAGATGTTTAAGCTCCAAGTTACTATTTTTAAAATGCAGCTATGATGCTTTTTCTGGTTCTAGGATAAAAAATGAACTGACAGAAACAAGAACATATGCAGGACGTAGTTCAGCCCACAGTACAAGAGAGGAAGAATGATACCTCGCACTAAGGAGGTATGAGGAGGGATCAAGACTTGGGAACAGATTTAGAGTGCAGAAGAGGATAATGTCAAGTTTGATTTGGGCTACAGTTTGGATCTTGAATGTCCTCTCAAGGGCTACATGTGAAGACAGCCTCCTGCTAATGGTATCAGGAGGCAGTGGAACCTTCAGGACAATAATGGCGAATCTCTCAGTTTTCACTGATAACAAATAGCCAGCTGTGGCATGAATGCCGGCACTGCTTTATGAGCTGGCACCCCATGGAGAAAATCAGACCAATGGGGCGTGCCCTTGACGGGGATATTGGGATGCTGACTACTCCAGTCCCTCCGCTTCCAATCACCATGAAGGGAGCAGCAATTTTGCTACGCTCTCTCACCATGATATTCTCTGCCTTAGCACAAACCCCAAAGCAACAGGGCCAAGTAACCATGGATGGAAACTTCTGAAACCGGGAGCCAAGAATCTTTTCCTTTAAAAAAAAAACAGTCTTGCTGGGTGGTCCAGCCTGGTCTCAAACTGATGATCTTTCTGCCTCAGAGTCCCCAGTGCTGGAATTATAGGTATGTAGCCACTATGCCTGACTCTTCCATTCTCTTGTTCTTTCTTTTTCCTTTTTTGGGGGGAGAGGGGGGCACTTGGGTACTCTACCACTGACCTACACTCCCAGGTCTTATCAATGCTTTTATATCACTCATGGAACAGACCACTGAAAGAGATTTCATGAGCCAGACAAGAAACCTACAGACTCTGCTAGGATGAAAGACTGTTTGAGCCCAAGAGTTCAAGTACAACTTGCACAGCACAGCAAAACATACTCATTCCTTCTGTGAAAAGGGTGTGGTGGGAACTTCACACACACTCTTACCTTGTGCTGGGTCAAAACCATCACCATCCTATAAAGGCTTTCTTTGTTAAGTATCTTCATGCTTGTTACTAGATCTTAACTATCAAAAGCTCAAAGTCATAGGTAAGAAGCAGCATTTAGGAATCACAACAGTAAGGTTACTGCCGAATACTGGGCAATAGAAGAGCACAGGCAGCTCGTTACTACAGCCCTCTCCTCCAGTGGATGTGTGATGCTACAGAGTATTAAATCGGATACCACATATGCTTTTTCTTATGCACACATCTATGACAAAGCTCAATCTATAAATTAGAGATAGTAGGAGAGACAACAAAACAGAATGTAGCTTAGTAAAATAACCCTGCTTTCTCCTAGTGTAAGACAAGGAAACAGAAAATTATGTGGGAGAAAGCTAATTTGGAATTAAAATGTTGCCAAGACATATCAAAATTAAAAAACATCTCTAGGGGGCCGGAGATTTAGCTCAGTGGTTCCGGTGCCTGCCTCACAAATGCAAGGTCCTGAGTTTGATCCCCGGGAACCACATACAACGCTGGGCATGGAGACTCACGCCCACCAGCAATCAATACCACATAACCACAGTGCCAGGCGTGGTGGCTCATGCCTGTAATCCCAGCACTCAGGAGGCAGAGACAGGAGGATTGCTGAGTTCCAGGCTTGCCTGGGCTCCATAGTGAGCTCAGAGCCAGCCTGCACTACAAAGCGAGACCCTGTCTCAAAAAAAAAAAAAATCTCTAGTAAGTCTAATAAACAATTGACACCTTTATTAACTAAAATTGTCACCTTTGTGTGATGAATTAATAATCACTTATTAAAGGAGAAATTGCTATGCCTTCCTTCAATGGATGCAAATTCCTCTCCCTTCCAAAAAGGAAAAACATTTCAAAGTATCTGGAAAAAGGAAAACACACTCACAGTAACAGTTTCATGCTACTTGACTACCATAGTTACATCTGAAAGATTCTGAGCAGTGTTTCCTAAATTCTTTCTAATTTTTGAATACTTTGGTGTGGCATCTCACCCAGAAAACCAAAGGGAGGGAAAACATTTACCCCTTAAATTCCAAAAATGAATATGGGGGAGGGAGGAGCACGGTTATCAACTAGTTAGGCGAGCTCAGCCAGGCCACAGCTGTGGTCAGTTTTAGTGCAGGCAGCTGTTCATCAGCACCAAGACTATGTACCACGTGCTACTCATTATGGTTGTTGGCTAAAAGACCACAAGAGTTCCAACTGTACAAGTATTCAGTGCGTGGGTCAACCACGGAGGTCAACACATGTGCGGTAAATGCACTTGATCTCTGTGCTGAGACGGCCAGCATTACCTTCCCTGAAGAGAAGCTAAAATACCAGAGGTTAAAGCAACAAGAAGAGGAGCTATGTAGCAACAGATCCTCACATCAGTTACCACCAAGAAAAAGAAACAACTGGAATCGGTCCAGACAGCTAATAGGCTATAGTGATTCACTTCTGAGTTCAGAAAGATTAATCCTTGTGGTCATGAGAGACTCTCAGGAAGGTATCATCTGAAACATAAAAAGCCTCTGTGGACCACATCTAGGAATCAACTAATCAAACATACCCCTACCTTACCTAAAGTCAGATTGGATAATTTTTTCTATAATGTTTGTACTTACTCACTTTGAAAATACTCTTATTTAATGTGCTTTCCATTTTCTTAAGCACAGACTGCGCCTTGATCCATTACATCAACATATAAATCAATCTGTTTCCTAATCTAACATGTTACAAATGGGATTTCTCTGCCAAGTCAGCACTTCTGATATCCTGTGAACCTGGAATCCTTTATGAAAGAAAATTAATGCCCCATGCGTTGGCACTTAAGCCCGTCCTTGTGATCTATGCAAGCTGTAGCACTTTCAAGGCTTTGAAAACAAATTGCATCAATTGCTTTCTTAGCCAGTGCTTCCACTTTACTTAATAATTCATTCTTAATAAGAAATTCCATTTTATTAATTTGGCTCAGGGAAGAGAGTTTAGCTGTCCAAGGACAGAAATTCAACCTGGTAAAAAGTGCTTCTAATAACTTTGTTGAAACCCAAAATGGCTTAAACCATAAATTATGTAAATATAATAAATCTAAATCCAAACCTATGATAAAGCAGGTCCTTTAATCACCACTTCAAGAGACAAGAGATGTAACTCTCCCATCCCATCTCCCTTCACAAAGCCACTCGAGACCAAGGCAGTCCTTCTACTGGAAAGCCAGACTGTAAGCTCGGCTTTCGACCTTTGCTAAAACTACTGCCATGGAATCAGATCTCACTGTAGGGCTTGCGGAATGCCTGCTGTAGAAGGAGCATCTTCTTAAGGGTAGAGAGATCGTATCATTGGGGAAGTCATCTTTCCTTGGACAGGAGGTGGTACCATACAGACACGCTCTACCATGTGAGGCAAGTTAATATAACTTCAGTTTTAATAAACACTAAATTGAAACTGGCCTTTATAGCATCTAATTGCCACATCCAGGCAAGTGACAGCCACAGAAAGGTCTGTAAGAAAAAGTCAGCGAACTGGCAATCTATTAAGACTCGAAGATCCTACTATACACTATTTTCATTCTTGCTGGTTCAAGTACTGATTCATAAACTGTAACCATTTATATCTACACCCACAAACCTTCACCAAAGACTTACTTAGGTGAACAAAGTGATATGATTCTTCTTCTTAGCACACTTTCAAGGTATCTTCCCCCAAGATATTTACTCACTACAGAAGTGAAGACAGTTATTTTTAGAGTGGAGGCACTCATGAGACACCATTGTTAATTTGATGGGCAGTATGACATTTAAAGAGTTCTGCATCAGGAAAAACTAAAGGGGCTATTATAGACAGGAAAAGACTGAGCAGAAATGAGAAGTAAATACAATGTAGGAGCATAAAGAAGTCTCAGGAATAAAGGACAACAGTGTGAGACTGGGGCAATTATTTGCATGAGGAGGGCCAATGCAAATTTCCTGGTAACTCTTCTATGGGTTATACAAGATGTTCACACTGATGGAAGGCATGTGGGGGGTGCTCTGAACTAGCTTGGCAACTTTTAAAGCCTAAAAGTAGTTTAAAATAGTCTTTGGGGGGGGGCTGATGTAGTTCAGAGTTAGAATATATGCCTAGAATGCATGAGATCCTGGGTTAGATTCCCAGAACCATCAAAAAGATTTAGCTCAGTGTTTCTGGCGCCTCCCTCACAAGCGCAAGGCCCTGAGTTCGATCCCGGTAACCACATACAATGCTGGGTGTGGTGACTCATGCCCACCAGCCATCAATACCACATACCACAGTGCCAGGAGTGGTGGCTCATGCGTGTCATCCCAGCACTCGGGAGGCAGAGGCAGGAGGATTGCTGAGTTCGAGGCTTGCCTGGGCTACACAGTGAGCTCAGGGCCAGCCTGAACTACAAAGCGAGACCCTGTCTCAAAAAAAAAAAAAAGATGGACAGGTCTTATTTTAGTTCTGTTCGCCATTAGCCTGGATTTCAGTGTTAAGAGTCTAAGCTAACAGTAAGGTATGGTGGCACACACCTGTAATTCCACCCCTAAGCAGGAGAAAGGAGGATCATCACAAATTCAAGGACAGCCTAGACAGTGAAACTCTGTCTCAAAAAACTAAACAAGTTTTCATCTGTCATAAATAAAAGACACACTTTTTGGCTGAGTAACTTGAAAAGCATAGTATTTATTACAAACACATGGGTACACAGCCCATTGCAGTAGGCCCCAGGTATACATATATTAAACTTTATTTCCCTACAGTGGGAGAACTAGTACAATTCTGAACCAAAGCTTAGTGCACAGAAATTCTGTTTGTCAAAAGGGCGACTAAAACTTGGAACCTTAACAGCATCTTCTTGGGGGTAGAGATTTAACTCAGTGGTTCAGGAGCCTGCCTAGCAAGCTCAAGGTCCCTGGTTCATCCAGGTAACCACATACAACAATACTGGGCGTGGTGGCTCACGCCTGTAATCCCAGAACTCGGGAGGCAAAGGCAGGAGGGTTGCTGAGTTCGAGGCTTACCTGGGCTACACAGTGAGCTCAGGGTCAGTCTGAACTACAAAGTGAGACCCTGTCTCCAAAAAAAAAAAAAAAAAAAAGAATATCTTCTGGGCCAGGACTTTAGCTCAGTGGCAGTACCTCTTGCCTTGCAAGTGCAAGGTCGTGAGTTTGATCAAGAGTATCTTCTTCAGCAGCAACTTTTAACTTTAAAAAAATCTAGGCCTAAAATGTTTCAATTTATTATTCACAAAAATAGCAAAGTTTTTGTTAGGTGTGTTCTGGTTTTGGCAGTATATGATATAGCCCATTCTAAAAATGTCCATTTGAAAATTCTGTCTTTTTAAAAAAACTCATTTTAATTCTAATTAGAAGCTGGTTAAATTAGGTGTAGGGATAACTCCAAGCAGTAAAGGACAGTAGCCTCACACTCATGTACATAGGCCCTGAGGCATTTTCAGAGGCAGTGATTTATCCAAATAACCTTACTTTTATTAGTGCTTTAAATATTAACATATAAGTGAGGCATCACTTCCATGTCTGAAAATGGTTTAGCTGTCTCCAAGGCTTTTTATAGAACATGGTAATCTGTCCATCTGGATCATACTGATACAGATCCAAGCACCATGATTTAGTGAGTTTGCCTTTTGTTATGTGTGAAATGAGAGCTAAGAATCCTGTACAAAGGAAATGACTGAAAATACATAAATATGTGACAATTCCATAAACAAAAATGTTTACTAAGAGTCTCATGAGTGGGTTATAAAGGAGCAGTCAAGAGCCCAACTTCTGGGTACTGAGCCACACGGGCTTAGCTAGCCAGTCTTTTCCCTGTACCTGCATCTCAGAGGAGGCTCCACCACTGACCAGCTGGGCTGACTGGCAGGTCGCCTACCCTCCCTGAGCCTGTTTCCTCGATTAAAATGACGCTAATGTGTTTGAAGTACTACTTGTCACAAAGGCGGAGCACTTCAAGTACTAATGTGGCTATTATTCTTATCTGACTTTAAATTTGCTCATCTGTAAACAGGGTTACTAGCGTATATATTCCTCTCAGGCCTGTTGTGGGGATTAAATTAAGATAATGCACAAAAGCACTAAGCACAATGCCTGCTGCAGAGCAAGTAACATTATCATCGAGCTGGTTCCTGAAGACCTAATTTTCTCTGATTGCAATTACATAGAACAGGGCTTAAGTTATGGGCACTCAGAGGAAGTGCCCAGGAAGAAGCTCCCATATGATTAACTATTCTCCCAAAATTCAGCATGGCATGTGATGGCTTTAAAAGACTCTCCATTTATTATTTGCCTATTAAATCTGTACATAAAGCAGGTTGCATTAATGCTCTACATTTTATTTTGTGGGTCACCAAATGTTTACACGAACAATTTAATATAATCTGACCACTTAAAAAAGAAGTCACCAGAGTTGCTGGCTTCCTGGTTCCTGCTTTCCGGCTGGCCAGGAAGTGCAGCCAAGATGAATACACCACTGGCTCTGGGTGTGCATGCCTGTACCCAGCAGTCTGCAAGTCTGAGCCCAGCCTGGGTAATTTAGGGAGACCTCAGCTCAAAAAAATAAAATGTCTAAAGGGCCTGGGATGCAGCTCAGTGCAAAGACACTGAGCTCCACACATAGGACCACATCTATTAAGTCAATTCTTAGGTCAAAAGAATACTATGCACATATGTCACTCCTTTAAATTTGTTTTTTTGACAGACACACATGTTAACAGCTATGCAACTTCATGGAAGGTATTTCATCACTCTTGACCCTTGTGTTTACTTTTGTGCAACATATATAGGGTGCTATCCAAATTTTAGTTTAATAAATGAGATTCTAACAATAACTGGATTTTAATACATGCTGCAACTGATAAAAGTCTACTTTCCCAATCATCTAATGCTTGAGAAACACACTTTAGAAACAAAGACAGCTTCCTCGCTGAATCATGTCTCACTGATTTCACAGGAAAGCAGTCATTTGTCACACTGTACAAGACACGCTAACTGTACAGGTCAGGCTGCCGGGGTGGGGGGCTTCTGTCTTAATACGAGATGATCTAAATGGTGTGAACTTGGATTTAATATTAGAAACCAAAGGCCAGTGTTGTTTAGACAGTTACTATACTTATTAAAAGGTGCTAAACAGCATTTGCAGGGTTGGTGAAAATGTATAAGGATGGATCTGCCTAAACCTTAAAAAGCTGGAATGATATTAAGCAAGAAACACCCAGGATATACTACTGATTAAAAATTAATAATGAGGGCCGGAGGGTTAGCTCAGTGGTTCCGGCGCCTGCCTCGCAAGTGCAAGGACCTGAGTTCGATCCCCGGTTACCACATATAATGCTGGGCGTGGTGGCTCACGTCTGTAATCCCAGCACTCGGGAAGCAGAGACAGGAGGATTGCTGAGTTCGCGGCGGCTTGCCTGGGCACCATAGTGAGCTCAGGGCCAGCCTG